>APFE031358687.1:2467-49510 GCA_000404065.3 Pinus taeda
GATCCTTCCAAGCTATATAGTTTGAGCTGCCATCAAGGGCATACTCAAGCCTCAAACCATAGAATGCCATCGATGAAATAGATGTGATAAGAACTTGAGATCTATATCCCGAATAAGAAACTTTGAATTCCTTCTTGTATATTGTTCTTCCTTGATCACATATGCTCTGATACCATGTAGAATTTTCTCTACAAATCAACTACCTCACTGATATCATGTAGAAATTTCACCTGCAGATCCAACTGATATATTGAATGTACTAAAGCATAATACTAGATCTACATCTACCATAAACTTAGCGGAAGCTTAATTGAACTTGAACAACATCAAGCATGAACACATATAACTGATAAGAAGGAACCAATCACACATAACACATAATATATCACTGGGGAAAGCACCAGCATAAAACTCCAACATTGTATTATCAATCAAGTGGAAATCCTCAACAACATACAAAAAGAATCAACTCAAAAGCTATCCTGCTCTCTTTATACTCTGATGATGAAGCTCATGGACTAACTAGCCTTGTATATAAAGGTTGCACCTCAGGTCCAAGCTCCTATTTCCTTGTGCATTTTTGATTGAGTTCCAATTACAAAAGCACATGCAATTGGCCTGATCATACCTGCTGTCACCATAGGTCCAACTACGCAGTCATAGAAGGAAGAAGTTTCCTTCCCCATGCAAGGAATACTTACTAGAAATATCTTAGCATCTGATAGTACACTGTCCCACATCTAATCTCAACTGGGTCTCTGACAGAACTGACATGCATCAGTTATCCATGAGTGAATACACAGTTATTTGCAAATAATAGTTGTCACGTGCATGCAAGCATCAAAAAACTATATCTCATTAATTTAACAACTTGTTAAATTAATCTAACTGAACTTGACGAAGTTAAACTAAGTCAACTAATCCTCTCAATATAGAACTCATCTTTAATTCCTCAATCAGTGGAGAAAATCAAGGACACATTCCCCAATCAGTGGAGCAAATCAAGGACACATTCCCCAATTAGTGGAGAAAAAATTGCATGTTCTCACAAAGACTTCAAGTTTGCTTTTCCTTAACTAATTAACTCATGGAGAATTAATTAATTAATATTCCAAACTGCTAGTAAGACCAAATTCGAATTTACTTCCTATAGATAGACCAGGGACTCCTATAAATAGGAAGGGACCTCGAAATGCTATTTTTTGCAGTTTCACCTCTCACCCAAGGTGGCCAATGACCTCACTGGCCAAAATGCTATTTTTACATTTCTTGTTGCACAATTTTGAACAGTTATTGAGTTTGTATTGTTGGTCTTAAGAGGTTTCAACATCTCAAGAAATATTTTGATTTACATTTAGTCAAGGTAAAATATTAGGAAGGAATATCAAAATAGTCCAATGAAGATTGAAATATATTTTCATAGGAATGCATCCTTGGGATTGGGAAATATATCTACAAAATGAATGGAAAGTACTTGATAAAGGTTCATGGACTGGCTTCATACCACCTTTTAAAATGAAATTTATTGATATTAGAATGTCACGCACATTGTTTGGTTCTCTCACAAATTCAGATGAAGAATAATTCCTACCATATCATTTGATTTTTTCTTGGGGTTGGCTCTATTGATGCTAAATATTGATAGAGTTTGAACTTTGTACAAATGATGTGGTTATTGCAACCCGAGGAACTAGACTAAGATTGATCTAAAATTAATTGACAAATTTTGCAGTATTGTAAGTGAATATGAGACAATGACTAATAGTTTTCTTTAACTTTAAATATCATAGTAGAAACTCAAAATCTAATCTCATATCCTCTCCTCTCCTAGCACTAAAAGTATCCTACCATTTGGTTTAGTTTGTAGTGTGGTAATATTCACCACTCCATGTATTGAAAATTTTTCAAGCAACTATTTTAGTTTCTAGTGTACTATTAAAGAATAATAAAAATAATTTGTACAGTGAGGATGCACTTCTATGTCATACATTTTGTCTTGACTGGAAACTTGGAATAGTAGTGTTTTAAACTTCAAATATGTTTTTCACTCCTCTCTAAAGATCAATGATGTTTCACTCCCTTCAACTGTTGATACCATTGTAGTCGCTGGTCTAGTTTCTAGATTGCTACTGATGAATAGTAAAAATGTGCCTAGGAATAAAAATTTATATAACTTTAAAACCAAATATTCTTTAGTCTCTTCTCTAAGCACTTGAAATATTTCTCTCTTGAGGCATTGGAAGTGTTCTACCAATGCCTATTTTTGAGTTGGTTATTGATAAATGGTAAACAATGTACACACCGTTGGGATCTTGGACTAATTATTATGTCACTATAATTTAATTTCATCGCTTCTCTCTTCTCTTCTTTCTTTGCATTTTATTGAGAAATATTCTAGTTTCATACATATAAATTGTCTTTACACGTTAAGACCAGATTGAATCACTTTTTCCCTATTCCTAGTGCATAAATCGAGACAATTTCTCCATTTATTTTCTAAACAATTATTCTCTACATGTTTCTCTAGGGTTTTCTTTATTGTTAAATCAAAATGCAAATTGTGTCTATATATTTTAGAGACACAATTTACTGGTCACAAAATGATAATTTCTATAACTTTGAGATGTAGGAAACAAAGGTATTTTGAATGAATTAGTAGCAATGCACATACACCTTTTTCTATTTAATTTTATCGCTTCTTTCTTCTCTTATTTCTTTGTGTTACATTGAAAAATATTCTGGTTTGATACAAATAAACTGTCTTTACGTGTTAAGACCAAGTTGAATATCTTTTTCCCTACTTCCAGTGCATAAATCAAGATACTTTCTCCATTTGCATTCCATATAATTCTTCTCTATCTGTTTCTATAGGGTTAGTACTTGTTCAATCAAAGTTCAAATTGTGTCTATAAATGTCAGAGACATAATTAGCTGATCACAAAATGCCAATTTGTATAACTTTGCGATGTAGGAAACAAAGTTGTTTTCAATGAATCAGTAGCAATGCACCTACACTTTTACCTATTGAGATATGAGGATAATTTATAAGCGATTCATATTGGATAATTATATTTCTCTTCATCCATCTCAATGTTTTCAAGGTGGAAAAAGTGGAGGAACCAACTCACCAAACCATTTTTACTGGTGGGACCGAGTTTGGAAAATTAGCGTTTGAAACCTTTCGAGAGAAATTTTAGGAGTTAAATAATGTCTTTTTGGGGATAAAAGTTTTCAAATTAAGTGCATTACCTTATACGTATACCTTGCCAACGACATAATAATTGTCTTAGTCGAAGTCTGTATGCAAAATTTATGCCACTCAAATGTTGACCTTCCTGTTTTGATCACCATAATTCGAGAGGATGCTACACTAGCCCCATTATTCAAGTAAAAGGGGATAGACACATGATCATAATGAATAATACTCTAGAAGAGTCCATATTGTAACTCTAGTGAATAGTTGGAGTCAAACTTAACCACTAATAGGATATTAGGTTGTGTTATAATTAGGCCACTAAGAGGAAAGGGAATTCCATTCTATTCGAGTACATTTTGTTCCGTAGATGAGTAGAGTAGCAAATATTGGATACAAAGGGAGAAAATAAAGAGGATTTATGCACTATAGTCATGCATGGGCCACATGTATCACTTCTTTGTACTTTCATCCATTTTCCATTTGGAGTAAGAGAGAAGATCAACCTCACTTTCGAGTTGGGTTTTCGCTTGAAAGAGTTTCCCAAGTTATATCTTGTGTTAATTAGTGGTTTGTGAGTTTTATTTCATTACACTATATTTTCTACATAATTATAATTTGCATGCATATATAATACACAGTAATTTACGGATCCAGAAATCTAAGGAGAAATAAACTCTCATATAATAGATTTTATATTTTCTAATATATTTTAGTAAATATGTTGCGATGAATTGTCTAATTGAATATCCACGACAATTTACGGATCATATTGGTATCAAAGTAGGGTTATTTTGATATATTCAAGGAAGTTGTAGGGTATTGATATATTGTAAGACAAAATTTATAAAACTGCAGTCATGGTCAACATATCTATGAATAACCCTCATGATACCACAATGGACATGTTTGTGTAGCTAGAAACACAAGTTGTAGATATAAACCGTAAGTGAGCCTCCTCATGGTGGCCCTGACCAATAATCCTCCTCATGGTGGCCCTGACCAATAATCTTGGATTTTTCAAAGAAGATGGAGGTTTTAATGTTGAGGTTATATTGGAGGGGACTCAACAGATCAGGAAGAACCTAAAAAGGATCAACTTAGTTTGAATGTCATGAAACCATTCAAAGTCCATATTCAAAATGGAAGTGAAGGTTTAAATTAAGTCGTATCAAGGTGAGATTTATTCTCTGAATTTAAATCACTAGTTGAAGTAATTAGAATTTTATTGTAGTGTTCATTATATAGATGAAGAACATAAGATTTCATTTTATCAGATGAAATTAGAGGGATAGACCCTGACCTTGTGGGAAATCCACACAAAGACCTTGAGGTTGCAGGGAGATCATCTAGTGACCAAGTGGGATGATTTAAAAACCTTATAAAATCTCATTTTTACCCCAATGAGTATATAGAGGAATAATGGTTCTAGTAGAATTACTGCAGGTAGAAGCAGGGGAATTGTGTACATGAGCACACTACAAAATTTAGAAAGATGTTCATATTACTAGGTATCTCTGCAAAGGACCCAAGTGTACTCCTCAAGTATATGGGGGGTCTACATAGCCAATTTCATAAGCAAGTGATGCAATTCAAACATAGATTAGTGGAAGAGGTTGTGTACATGCATACTATTTGCAAAACATAAGCCATAAGAAAGGGAAATCAAGTGGGTTTAAGTAGAAGGAGCACCAAGATGCTTCTAAGGAGGGGAAGAAAAAGTGGAAATGGGGAAGAGATAAAAATAGAAAAACCAAAACATGAGTGAAAATATCCCAATAACCATTATAACATTGGTGGTGATATAGAGGAAAAGTGATGGAAGTTGTATCTAGAACTTAAACTGAAGAACAAAAAGAGAGATGCAAAGAAGAAGAACCTCATGGCCATTAATTTTAGTAACCAGGTTGGAAGCAGCTTGAATGTTGATGAGATGATCGTATGTACATTATTATAGAAGGAAGTGAAAATGAGTAACCTTAAATAATAAGAAGAGAATGAAAATATATGAATCTTCATATAGAGATACAAGCCAGGAAGACAAATATTTATGCTTCATTCGATTCAAGATCATAGACAAATCTCATCGCAATAAAGCTCATCAACAAATTTGGAATATAAGTTTGCAAAAATCTAGGCCCATATCCATTGGAATGGGTAAATAAGGATGCATAAGTAAAGGTAACCAAACAATACAAAATTAAATTTTCCATTAGTGCTGATTTTATTGATGAAGTAGAACTAGATGTAGTTCCCCTTGATGTATGTGGATTCATTTTTGGAAGTCCCCAAATGTACATATGGGATGTAATCTTCATGCAAAGATCCATACAATACCACCTCATAAAGGATGGAAAATCATTCACTATCAACGTGCACAAGGGAAAGTCAAAATTTTCCCTGATAAGTGGGAAGCAAGCCAATAAATTGATTAGTTCTACAAAGAAGTATGTTTTACTATTTTTAAGAGAAAATCAATATGTATAAGAGTCAGTGAGAGAAAATTCATCCTTGTAGGGGTGTTTTGAAGAAACAAAAACAACAAAATGGAAGAGTTTCTATAGGAAAACATGGATGTGTTCTAGGGGTCTAAAGAGATACTGCCCAAGAGTGAAATGGAGCACGAGATACAACTTTTTCTAGACTCTCCATTGCTAAACATTAGGTGTACGAGTAATTTTTAATAGAAGAAAGTGAGGTGAAGAAGCAGATGCAACAACTATTGGAATATGGTGTCATTCTACTAAGTACGTCACCATGTGGATCACCTATCATCATTGTGCCAAAGAAGGATGGGACTCGGTAGATGTGTAATGATTATAGGGTGTTAAGAAAAATTACGCTTGAGAAAAGGTACCCTCTTCTTAGGATGGATGATCTATTGGATCAACTACAACAAGTCAAATATTTCACCAAGTTGCACTTACAGTCTGGATAAGTTCGATTCAGAAAGAGATACCTGGAAGACCACCTTCAAAACCAAAAAAGGTTTGTATGAGTGGTTAGTCATGTTGTTTGGCCTATGAAATGGACCAACTAAGTTTATGAGGTTAATGAATGATATAGTTCACTCTTTTATAGACTCATTTGTTATTGTCTATTTAGATGATATACTGGTATCTAGTGCTACTTGGGAGGAGAACGTATCACATTTGATACAAGTGCTAGAGACATTAAAGAAGCATAAACTTCTATCAAATCTCAAGAAGTGTGAGTTTGCAAAAAAAAATTGGTGTATCTGGGGTATGTGATAGGTGGAGGAGAGATGAAGATAGATCTTTCCAAAATGAAGGCCGTCATGAAGTGGTCAATGCCTACTAATGCTTCTAAGGCCAGGAGTTTCATTGGGGTAACATAATATCTGAGGAAATTCATAGCCATATTTTTAGTAGTAGTAGCACCACTCCATGCCATAACAACGAGTGGAAAGAGTTTATAATGGGGAAAGTGTCAACAAAGGGCCTTTAAGGATTTAATGAATAAGATTAGTCAAGAACCAATTTTGGCATTTCTAAACTTGCAACAACCCTTCAAAGTGGAGACATATGCGAGTGGGTATGCTATGGGAGTAGTATTAATGCTGGGAGGAAAGAGTGTATGCTACCATTTTGAAGTATTTCATAGGGCGATTCTCAGCTTCCCTACCTATGACAATAAGGTCTATGCGTTGGTGTAAGCTATGAATAAGTGGAAACACTATTTTATGAGAAAACATATAGTAATACAAACATATCACCAACCACTACATTAATTGTATGCCTAGAGTAAGCTATAATAGACCAAGAATTACAAGGGGATGGGTTTTCTACAATAGTTTCATTTAGTGATAAATAAAAGAAAGGCGACACAAACAATTTGGTTGACATACTTTCAAGACCAACCACATCAAAGATCATAGATTTGGAACTCTAATGCACATGAATCCATTCACCCATGATGCATACAAATATGCATATTCAGCAGATGAGGAGTTTCAGGAAGTGTTTCAATGGTTGCAGAGCCAGATTCATGTCCATGATGGTGATAGCTCAATTCACTACCATCTCTAGGATGGGTTAATCTACAAACTGGATAAGCTATGAATCCTTAAAGGTAAGTGTCTATAACTGATTAGAGAGCCTCACACTTCCAAGGTTTTAGGGCATTTCAGTGTAGGGAGGATAATGGCCAGCTTGCAGAGGTATGCTTATTGGCCTAGGATACAAAAAAAAGTACCTAGGTTCATAAGAAGATACATCCTTTGTTGTACCAAAAACCCAGTAATAGAAGAAATGGTCTATATCATCTCTTACATGTACCCACTCATCCTTGGGAAATAATTTCTATGGACTTTGTTGTTGATTAACCAACAACTAGTAAGGGACAAGAATATTTGTTTATGGTTGTTGACAGTCAATCAGATATGTGCTTTGATGCTCTGTAAAAATACCATTAACAGAAAAGAAGCAACAAACCTTTTCTTTGGATAGGTTAGGATGCACTTTGGGATACCAAGGAGCATCACTTCATATAGGGTCATAAGATTTCTTAGTGCATTTTGGACTACATTGTGGCAGAACATGGACATGAAGTTGAAGAGGTCTACAACATTCCATTCATGGAGAGATGGGTAGAAAAAAGTAGTCATTAGGACTTTGGTGTAGCTTTTGAGGGATTACAATAAAAAACTGTAGAAATTTCACCTGTAGAACAAACCGATATATGCAATGTCCTAAAGCATAATACTTGTTCTACTTCTACAAAACATTAAGTGGAAGCATAATCGAATTCATGAGTAACATCTGTAGAAATTTTGAATAATATAACACATATTCACAGAGATTATCCTAATTATACACTATTGCAGAATGCATGCATAATACATAACCTCCCCTACCATTGATCATCAATTTGCGGAATCAGAAACAATCGCATGCGCACATTGAAACATCAATCACACATATCAACACAGTATGTACTGGGGAAAGCATACAGCTGAAAACCCCTCAACTATCTGTATATTATATTGATTGAGAACATGTAACGATACATAGTATATACTCCTCGCAAGTACTCAGTACTATCTCCACCTGTTACACACAAACTAGCTCAGATTTGAATCAAGTCACAGGTTCAAATCTCCTCCGCTGTTTGCCTGCCTCCACTGTGCAATCCTACATGAGAATAGATGAAAATGGATGATCCAAACTCGTATTTCCCTTGTGTTTCACTACGCAATCCTCATTGGCAATCTCAATCCACTAATTGTGCAAATCTCATGCACAACTATAGTCACAATTGACAGCTGTCTTGCCCTTTCACTCATCTCTAACACTTGTCTCCACTGAACTGTCCATGCACTGAGTTAACTAATGTATTCCTCAGTTGATTCATAAGTTAATAACTAGTGAATTAATTAATAACTAATTCACATCACTCAAAACTAGTGTATTTGTTAGTTAGACTAAATACAACTAGTTCAACTAAGTCAAACTCAACACAACTCCATCAACTCCTCATTCAACTCCACCAAACTCAATCACTTGAGTTCTAACTAAAGTCCTTCATGCAATAGCTCAAGTAACCCATAAGAAAAGTGTATTTCCTTCTGGAAATTGCATGTGCCACATCTGTAGCTCGAACTGAAGTGCTCCAAGAGAATAAGATAATGTTTATAGTACAAATATTATTAAGAGCTAATAATATTCGACTGTTCTATTTTTAGACTAGCAGTCTAAAAATAGACTCCGCCCATATGTCTAAAAATAGAGGTCCATCTATTTTTACCAACATGACCAATCATCCACAAATAACATCATGCAACTCATAGACCATGATCCATATGTCTAAAAATAGACATAGTCTAAAAATAGACTTTGCGCCAAAAATACCCTACGGGCCCACTTAGTGAAGGCGACTTCTTTTCAATAAGCTCCATCATCTTGTTGCATTTTCAACAGTTTAGTAGTAAATTTAGGTTGTATTTCTTCTTCATCTTCTATCCATTCTTCAGTATCTATATCTATTGTTGTTCTTGCAGGAGGATATAATGTAAATTTCTTCGTAGAATTTCCATCTGAGACAAACATGTCACCTGATCTACAACCGATGAAAGCATTAATTGTAGCTAAACAAGGTCTTCCTAAAATTAATGGATGTCCTCCTAAATTATTCTTGGGTGTTAATACCATGAAATCAATAAGATATTCCCAAGAATCTAAGGATACAAAAACATCTTCCAACATACCATCTGATTTAATAACAGACCTATCTGCTAATTGCAACAAGGTTAGTGTGTATTGAAGGTTAGGAAGCCTAAGTGTGTCCATATCTTGTTACTCATTATGTTTATGGCTACTCCTAGATCAATCAGTGTGTTTGGTATTTCAGTTCCATTGATGTGAATTTTTACAATGGGGCTTCCTGGGTCTAAACATTTTTGAATTGTCATCTTCCCCATCATAATATCTGCAATTCTTCCAACTAACTAAACTCTTTTTATATATTTTCTTTTTCTCCCTGATCTTTGTGTACTTAGTTGCTTAATTGTTTTTGCAAAAAATGGTATTTCTTTTATGGCTTGTGGTAAAGGAAACTTAATACAAACATTCCTTAATTCATCCGTCATGTTGTAATCATATAAGTTAATTTTTTTTTCTACTCCATCAATTTTCAACTGTTCATGGAAATGTGGTCTAATTGATACCAAGGGTTGTTCTATGATGGGAGTGCTTATTGGAACTTATTTTGTTTGTTCATTTTCTTTCGGAGGGAGAGGGGTCTCTCCTTCTTCTGTTTGGTTTTTATGTTTTTGAAGATCGAATCTCGTTTCTTGAATGACAACAGGGGTTTTCCTTGGAAATACTCTTCTAGACCTTAATTGAACAGTATTTAGTTCTAGTGGAGTTATTACATAAGTTTGAGGATTCTGCCCTCCATGTTGTATACTGGTTGTTGTGGTATTTTATTATTGGGATTTGGAAGTGGTTGAGTAGGTAGTTGATTTGATTTTTGTGGAAATGGTAAGGAAAGTTGTGGGTTTTGATTCTAAACGGGCACTTGTGGTAATTGATTAGCTTGAGGAATTTGATTAGATGGGGGTAAAAATTGTGGTGCAAGATAGGATGGCGAGTATTGTTGATATTGAGCATATGCTCCATAAGGATTTTTCCATCCTTGATTCTAATATTATGACTGTGGCTGAGCAAAAGGCTGTCAATCTGGATTCCAACAGTTCTGAGCAAATTGTTGTGGTCTGAACCCTTGTGGTTGATTTGGTCGGGGATTTTTCCATGGTATTTTGGCTATAAAGTAGAGAGGGTCTACTGGTTCTAATATTTCTTCATCGCTAAATACAGCCTTGAGACCTAGTAAAGAAGGACATTCCTTCGTATCATGATTATTTGCACATATGACACAAGTTTCTATGGCTTTTGAATCTAAGGGACACTCTCTTAGAGCATGTTTCTTTCGACATTGGAGACAAAAGATGGGTAATGTAGCATTTTTAGAATTTTGCTTGTTTTGTATTTTAACAGTGTCTATCTGCTCACTTAGGCTCCCTAAAATATCTCTCTTAAAGGTATCAAGAAAATTTCCTAATTCTGCCCTGCTAACTATCCCTACTGCATATTTATTAATTCTTAACAAGAAAGGGTCTCTACGATGCATTCCAACTCATGCTTTACCCCTTGAGATATGTACACATAAATCACAAATATCTGCAAATGGTAGTTGGGAAATATCTCCCTTCCCAGTTAGGTTAAGAATATCGATCCACTCATCTTTCATAGCTCTGAGTAAGAAGGATTTTAAGGTTTCTTCATCCAAATTACCCATTTTTTCTCTTTTAACATTGTAGACAAATCTTCAACATTTTCATCTTCTTTTTGTGTCATTTTCAAGACTTCATCTTTAAGGTTACCAGGCATGCAATAATCTCTATATTTTCTTAAGAAATCCTCTTTCATTTGTACCCATGTTGTTATGGAATGCACTTCTAGACTCATGAACCATTTTAATGCTGAGTATTTTAACGTAGCTAGGAACAATTTTAGTTTTTGAGCATTATGCAGATATTCATATGATCTACATAATACTTCGAATTCAAAGAGAAATGTCTATGGATCTTCATTCCTTTTCTCGTCGAAGTTAGGAAGAATCGAGGGTGATATATTTTTCATTGTGAGGGTTGTATCTTCAAAAAGAATAGGAAATATAGAACGATCTTGGTTTCCTCTACCTCTACCCCCTCCTCTACCTCTACCTCTTCCTCTTCCTCTTCCTCCAATCTTATCTTCTTCACCATGGACATTGTGTAATTCTACTTCTCCTTCTTCAGCCATGATAGATTCTTCATAACTAATATAGTGTTCTTCTAATCTTTTTGGTTCCTCTATCAGTGGTTGCTCAAAATAAGTTTCTGATTCCTCTTCTTCACTAGGAACTTCTAATTTTTCTCCTAAAATTTTCTCACCAGTGGAGGGTAGAAAGATTAATCCTGTAGTTGGGGATATATGATTTTCTTCAATTACAGCTTCAATAGAGGAAGTGGGTGAACTTTTGGATTGGATTTCTGATCTTGCGATTTCAGGAAGCCTTTGTTGACCTATAAAAGGAATTTATGTTTGAGTAGGTGGTGTGGATTCTCAAAGTCTAGGTGAAGTGAGTGCATTTGCGGGAACTAAACTTCTTCCTCACCTTACAAATCTACCTCTAGAGTCTCTATCCCTATGCATATCATGTTTTTATTTTTATTTTTTTTAACTTTTATTTGTACTTCCCTGACAATGACACCAAAATGTTTAGCCAATTTAAGATCTTTAAATTGTCAGTCATAAATTATCAACCAAGGCAGGTAGATTGATGAAGTACAGGTACACAATATGTGCTAGAAGTTATTCAATATGTCGTTATGAATTTGTTAGGATCTAAACTTAAGAAGAATATGGAGGTGGTGTTTACTAATTATATTAGTATCGCAATCAAAGTTGTCAGCTAATTTCTTAAGATTTATTATCTATCTAATTAGTTTATGGATGATATGAGATTGATCCTACTTGTATTAGATTGTTTTGGGATTTTTGGTTTTGAATATTTATGTTGCATCTTCTAATTCACTAAGTGCGAAAAGAAATCTATTCTATCAATTGTGAAGAAATATTGTCTGAACTCAATTGTTTAGGAGAAAACTCTCACACTTTTACTTATTCAATTTTCATTCAAACAACATCTATACTATGAAGTAAACACACTTGAACTAAGATAAATAATAATAAAATGAAGTAACCGTGATGTACCAAGTATAAAGTGATTCAAATAATAGACTAAACTAGGTATGAAGTAGATGAAAGTACTTATGCAAATAACGATTCATTGGCAAATTCATTATGTTGCATTTCCACACAAAAAAAGTATTCGAGGAATGAAAAGAAATCGAATTTCAATAGGTTAATACCTGTCATTGTTCATAGGGGCCCTCCAAAGATCAATTCATAATCTCCAATCAACACAGCGCATACACACAAAACCAATTCTATTGCTGGCAAACGAAATTCACAAAATGTGTCAAAATTATATCATCTGGCACGCACCCAATCACAGTGTAGCCATAAGTTTTATAACAAGTCTCTAGAATAACAACATGAGTAATTTAATCCTAATATCTTTATCTTAGCTAAACTATATCACTAAACCTTCAATTTTCTATTTTGAAAGCAAATCGATAAGATTTCGATTGAACTCAGATTATGTTTCGGCGACAACCCTGCATTGACTTGGGGTTTGACCATGATCTCTTGAACTAATGCTAATGAAAAATTTCAAGGGGATAGGAAGGGATCCACGAGGAAACCATTCTCTATCCATCCTCATCCTTCACTGTTGACCTGGAGTTTCTGAACCTTGCAAAGAATGGAGACAGCTACAGAAATCTGGATTAGCTGTGGAAACAGACCGATTTGGTAGCCAATTGCATTCTTTAACAAAACAATAGGGTTTAAAGTCAAACATGAATAAGAAGACATATTATTGCATACCTTCATCAAAACCTAGTGGATATGGCTTTATTTAGGTGGTAAATATATAAGAAAAGAGAGGAATATTAGGCAAAAATGAATGTCATGGTAAGACACTCTTCAGACTCTACACAATGTTACAATACATATATATACATGTCGAAGCATCCAATACAATGGACAGAAAACCATCACACCCAAAACCATGTGCGAAAACAATGTAAAAACCATAGGTAGGTCCGCCCAACCTAATATAGGGTCCAAAAGAACTTTCCCCAAGGTGCTGCCTCGGACCCTGTAGAGGGGGGCTAACCAACCCCCTCAAACCCCCTGTGACCCCCTCGCTATGCAATTAAGGCTACTCGTGGAAAGAATATAACACAACCCAATAATGATTGAAAATTTTTTAAGCTAACACAAGATCAAGTATAGAACATCCACTCCTTACCACCCACAAGCTAATGGGAAAGTGGAGGTAACCAACAAAGCACTGGGAGGAATTCTGACCAAAGTGATTAATAGCAGTAGAAAGGACTAGGCAAATAGATTAGTTGATGCCACTTGGGCCTACAATACCACCTACAAGACCACCACTAGCTTCACTCCTTATGATATGGTATATGGGAAGAAGGCCCTGATGTCCATTGAATTTGAATACAACACCTTAATAGTGGAAACACAACTGGATCTAGATCTCACCAGGGAACAACAAGAAAGATTACTTCAATTGTATGGGCTAGATGAATTTAGGATGCAGACCCTCCTGCACATAGAGGTGACTCAAGTTCAAAGGAATATTTGGCATGACAAGAACATAAATTACAAATAATTTCAAGAAGGTGATTGGGCTTTGACGTATGATTCCAGATACAAGGATTTTAAAGGAAAGTTAAGGACTAGATGGTTAGGGCCTTGTGTCATAGAAAAATTTCATGATAATGGTTCAATACAAATAAGAACCATTAATGCAAAGGCTATCCCTTTACTTGTCAATGGGTACAGATTGAAGGTCTACAAGAAACTCTTGTCAAAGCAAGAATTCATTAATGGCATCAGCAAGACAGTGATGGTGGTGGAGAAAGTCTCAACTTCCACCCATCAAGTCCCTAAAAAAAATAAAAATAAAGAGACTCAGGTGAAAACCTCCATGAGGCACCTAGGTCCCACTGTTGGGTTGAAAATCTCTTGGGGCAGCCCAATGGTGTTGGAAAAAAAGAAAAAATAAAAAGATCTTTGGGTGAAAACCTCTTTTTAGGTACCTAGGGTAAGTAGTTAGGATGAAAACCTCCTTGGAGGTAGACTAGTTGTTTAAAAAAAAACAAAAAAAAAGAGAGAGAAAAGAAAAAAATTGGAAACGTTGTTTGCAAGTCAGCAAGAGGAGGATCGGCACAGATTTAGAGGAACAAAAGGACCTACAAAATCCATATTTTAATACCTCAAGCTCATATTCTTCATTATTTCATCCATCCTTCCATTTATGGACTCCTCCAACTCATTTTACACAGACTTTGTGTTTTCTACAAGATTCCCTGAAAACCTATAGGAGTTTGCAGTAGGAATCACAATGGCTTCGAAATCCCAATGAAAGTGATCCTAGAGCAATGGTATGACAAGCCTGTGTCAAAAAATAAGATATTCACTCCCCCACATCATCATCATGCCTTTCAACACCATGTTACCCTTGCATCCATCCAATAAGTCAATTAAAAAAAAAATACAGTTTTCAAGAAGAAAAATACAAATAGAAGAAGGTGAGAATAGAGGATAGAGGGACAGTACCTGAAGGTTATACCTCTCACCTACGATTTACTAGAAGCCTTCTCTACTGATGTCAACAATCCTCATGCTCCAGAAGTGAAACAAATTATGAAATTTTAGGGGAGAGGAAGCTACATGACATCCTGTAGGTTTCCTGTAGGGAATCCTGTAGCAGCCTATCCCACAAAGGAAACTTCACAAGGTTGCAACCATCTTCAGCACAAAGATTCCAAGGTTAAAGAATCTCCTCCAGAGCTCAGAAGCAGTAGCAAGACCACCAACATCACTCTAAAGCACCTACACAACAAAGGAAACAAGCATCAAAAGAGGCCTACAAAAAAAAAGAGAATATGCAGCAAATACACATCACAGGGACATCATTCCCCAACAAGCATCATCATCAAGGCATCTTACCCATAGGTATGTCATCTTACTCATGTGCTCTCACTAGCATGATATAAAATGTAGGATTATGTAAGAGTTGGTTTTATAAGCAAAGGTGGCCAGTTAACTTGGCCACCTTCGGCCAGTCGACCAGGAGAAAATAGTTAGACCACTCCATGTTGGGTTGTGTTATATTCTTTCCACGACTACCCCATGTATTCAATTGGGGGGTTAGAGGGGGGATGAAGCCCCCCTTCATTGTGTTGATTTTGCAACAGGGGGGTCACAAGGGGGGTAGAAGCGCCCCTTGTCTGGGGGGTTTGAGGGGGTGGGTAAACCCCCTCTAC
This sequence comes from Pinus taeda, assembly GCA_000404065.3. Classification (NCBI taxonomy): domain Eukaryota; kingdom Viridiplantae; phylum Streptophyta; class Pinopsida; order Pinales; family Pinaceae; genus Pinus; species Pinus taeda. Next base: position 18,145 of record APFE031358687.1, read on the forward strand.
AGGGTCCAGGGCAGCACCCCCGAAAAAATAAAAAATAAAAATAAAAATAAAAATAAAAAGTGGACGGCATATTAGGTTGGGTGGACCTACCTATAGTTTTGTGCATGGTTTTCTTACATGGTTTTGGATGCAATGGTTTTCGGTCCATAGTATTGGATGCTTCAACATGTATAAATATGTATTGTAACATTGAAAGGAAAATAATGAAAAATCAAGCTGGTAGTCCTGGTTTTGGGATCCAGGGGAAAATCTTTGTGTATATTTGTTTTATGTGTTATGCTCTCGCATTGTTTATTTTCTGTGTTTTAGAATTCGTATGCAGGTAATTTTTGTCCGGGGTTAAAACCTACACTCCACACGTGGCAACAGTCAATTGAGAAGAAAAAGGAGATAAGGCCAAAAATGGTTAAGTTACAAAGGAACGAAGGGGGAGATGATTATGAGGTAAGGTGGAATGATGGATTGGTAGTGGACCAATGGTCCAAAAGGAGGTGCTAGTACTTAAACAGCCAGCACACCATCCCACACGATCAACCATATAAGAAAATAAAACATTGATTACCATGCAAAGAGAGCATTATAAATCTCAAGAATTCATCCAAAAGAGGTTACTCTTGGCCTTCTTGAAGCAGCCCCTACAAGAGATAGTTAGCATTTTGCAGCGCATGAGACATACAGGGTCCTACAGGAAAACCTACAAGATCCTACAGGGAAACCTAAAGGATACATAGCAGTCAATCTACAGGATTATCAGTGGGCACTAAGGGAGGAGAAATCAAAGTTCGTCCTCAACATAAGATAACCAGTGAGGTAGGAGCTATATCTTCCATGTTTTCCTATTAAAAAGAAGAAAAATCATCATTTGATTATGGAAATTGCAGTCTAGGAGAATTGTATTGTAGACTTAAGACTCCATCCTCTCTCACCCACCAAAATTCTTGATTTTTATTCATCCAAGCCTCCACAATTACCAGGGAAAGAGGACAAGGGGTTTTAGCAAGAGAGAACCCACAAACACAATGAGAATTCACTAGCATCCTCCTCTAGTAGAAATTTTCACAAGGCACCAATGGATGGGGTTCTTTGAGAGGATGAGAGGATACGATGATGAGGTGGCCAGGGACTTTACTCTCTCACTCATACCCCTCACTAGGACCCATGCCACTGTTGTGGTAAAAGGCCTATCGGTAGAAATCACCCTTGAAGTTATAAGCAGAATCACTACACTCCATTTACGGTTACCTTGGAGAAAAGAAGATAAGGGTAACAGAACCCTTGCAAAGAATAAATTATTTTTGGAAGGGGATGAGCCAATGGAAGACAAAAATGGGGTCAGAAGTGGAAGCATTCAATACCCTTGGAATGAATTTAGTTACCACCTCATTAAATACATATGATGTGAAGGGAGATACAATGTGGTGTATGGATACCACTTCAGACTCCTCCAAGAACTGAGATTTGGAGCAAAAACACCTCCTCAAAATATATTAAGTATACCCTACTTTCTTCTTCAATCATTGATAGATATGAGCATCAATGTGCAGGAGTGAAAACATCAGCAACTAGCCCATCATGGGTAGATGTAACTTATCCTGAAAGAATATCTACAAAACCTAAGACTCCCTATTACATGGACAACTTTCAAAGACATGCAAGCAAAGGGATCAATTCAAGCTCTTGAATATCAAAAAATACCCACTGCTAGTGAGAGGGTGAAGAAATAGAAGGAGAAAATGAAGAGGAAACAGAGGAGGAGAAAGAGGAAGAAAAGGAGGATGAAAATGAAGAATAGACAGAAGAAGAAACAAAGGAAGAGATAGATGAGCAAAGTGAAGAACTAGAGGAAGAAGAGAAAGAGAAAGACAAGGATGAGAAGGAGAATGGAAAAGAGGAAACAAAATGGAAGGAAGAATAGAGGTCTATAGTTCAAGGTGGAGAAAGGGAAGAATCACCAAGATTATCTCGATAACCCACTGAGAAAGAGGTTGTAGGTGCTCTTACTGCCCTAAGTACACCTATCAAGTCAAAATCGAAAAGACAAAGACAAACCCCACTATACTTTAGGACAATAAAGAGCACAAGAATTAGGCAATGAAGACCTCAAACACCCACCAAAAAACCTATTGTCGTTGAAGACTCACCAAAGCAGCAAGGAAAGATAGCTCCTCTTGAGAAAAATCAAGGAGAAGGATCATCAGGACAAGCCTCTCCCAAATCTCCCATCACATATGTTAGGAGGCCTGTTAGAAAGTCTACCTCATCAAAGGGGAAAGGTCTCCTACACGAGGCACAAAAAGACCTACAAGAATCAGAGTCCATCCTAGAGGAAACTCTATTAAACCTACAGGAAACTCGGAAAATGGACCAAGAAGGTATCACTCAACAAGAAACAAAGAAGGAAGACTTGGAACATAGAGAACTTAGTCAACAACCCAACCTAAACTCTTACTACAGGTTCATTGAAGAGGGTAGGGTCATCCAACAGAATTTATAGATCCCCTTATTCTTTGAACTTGAGAAAGAGAGAGCAAGGACACATAGGTGGATGCAAATTGCCAAATCAAAAGGAGTGGAGGATGTAGGCCACATGGAGGTGAAATTGAAGGAGATGGATATAGAACTAAGCATCATAAGGAACAGAGACACAATGTTGAAAGCTCAGATAGAAGCAGAAAATGCATGGCTAAGGGGATAGTTACAAGAAAGGAAAAGCCAGTTGACAACTATGGCCAGTTTATTGTTAGAGGCAATTCAGTGTAGGATGCCAGCAAAGTATTATGCCTGGTATCTCAAGGAACAATGGCTATAATTCCAAATTAATACTTTAGCATGGAGAGGCAATTTTCCCTTCCAAGACTATATACAATTCATTGATCTCTATGATCAGAGCACCTTGGAAGATAGAGAAAAAATGTCTGAGTTTCACCTACACAACTTGGCGTTGACAGATTTGAATGTGTGGGACCCAAATTCAAAACTAGGAGACTTGCAATTGATAGCCTTAGCATCATGGACGAATCATGAGGAGGCAAGAGCTACAGATATGAAAAAGGTAATGGTAAGAGAAGAGACAGAACCCCTTATGATAAGAGTTGATCATTATAATCCAATGGTTGTCATCAGCACCCACAACCTAATTTCAAATTATCCTAAGCTTGCACCTAGGTACCTTGCTGGTGAAGAACAGGAAGTCACACACTTTGAAGATATGTTCAAGTTGCTAGGAGATGATAGCATGCAAGATTGCCAAAGGAGATGGAACACCTTGCCTTACAACCTAAAGATCAAAGAATACCATTCTCCTCAGAGAATGAGAGAGGCACTAAATAGAAAACCCATGTACAAGCAAGCTCTACAAAGGCTCAAAGTCAATTGGATTAGATTGAGACTCAATCAACCACTACTTTTAGGAATGTTGGAAGGAAGGAAAGAAGAAGAAGAAAAGAAGCAGTGGAAAGAGATGGAGAGGGAGGCAGGATTTTATTCACAAGAAGAAGAAACTATAGTAGAAGCATGGGATGTCAAGAAGGCCACCAGAGCAATGAAGGACATGGATATATATTAAGTTTTTCAAAGGATGCGCAACACTTTAAGTAAGGGGGTGATGATGAGCCTCATCATTGGGTATCTATATGGACCTTAATACACCTCCAAGATTACTAAAATCAACTCTTCTCATAATTCCTTACATGTTTTAATTATATTTTTCTTAATGAGATAAGTAAGATGTTATGTCTAGTGGTCTAATGTGCATTGACTGCAGGTTTTTGACAAAAAATCATGGTAATTTTGGCTAATTAAGGGTAGAAACTCGAATGAGACAAGGAGGAGAGATTATACAAGATAGATTCTCCTCATTAACTCCTCACTCATTCGAATATTCCTCAATCAAATCACACTAGATCGGAGTTGCAAGTAGCTGAGTCATGGAGATCATGGGTAGCCAAGCAAGTGACAGTTAAGGACCAGTCCATTTTGATTTTGGGAGCCAAGCCTCCCTATATTTAAGGAATTTGTTGGAGACTTTAATGGTATAAATAAGGAGGTCTAGAGCCTCATTAGGATTCGAATTTGTTATGTAAGAGCTAAGCATTTTAGAGTTCAATTTTTGTGGCAAAACATTGTTATGTAATTTTAAATCTGATATGATAAAGAGAATGAGGATTTCCTTGATCCAGCACTGAGTTGAATCAGAGAACTGAAGCTCTTGGGTTAGGGCCCAACCCTTGTTTCCGGGAAAAATAGTGTCTTTTCGATCTGCTATTCCAAATAAGATGGGTAGCTATCTTAGAAACAAACAATTCAAAGCGCTTCAAGATTTCCTTTATGTATGATAGATAAGAGAGAAGTAAAGAGGACCAACTTGTATCTTCCACTTGGCTCCTTCCTTGTTTACTCTCTCCCTTGATAGAGATCGCCACTCTTCTCCTACTTGTATTGCTTTAGAGAATACATGTAGAGGAAAAGCAACAAAACACCATCAAAGCATCTTGATCTATGATATCATAAACAATGCAGAATCAGAAATACATTAACCATACAATTGCATCTACAAATAACAAGATTCACAAATACACGATTATATGGAGGAAAACTCAAAGAAATTTATTGATAGTAGAAATAGAAGAAAGGATTACAACCCAATTTTCTGATCCAGCATCATCCTCCCAGCACGAAATCCCTCTTCACCTCATGAAAAGCAATATCACCCAACAATACAATGTTTCTTCTCAAAGAGAAACCAACAACAATTCCTCACAAAATACACAATTCCAACCTCTAAATCTCTCAGATAAGGGATCCATTTATAGATATTTGCAACGGGGTGAGCCAGCTTCTAGGTTTTTTATTAGTGTCATTTCACTGATAGTTCTTGGTTCCACTTGGAAATTTCTTTGTTCTCTTACTCATCCCTGGGCGAATTTAGAGAGGCAAGTGTCATATGAGAAGTTTCTAGAAGATTATCTAGGTTTCCACTTAGCAAACTGTCTCTACCATTTGTCTACTCTGGCTCATCGCACCCCACAGAAGGCTCTTTCAGTATGCATCACACCTGGCTAGTGTAGCAACCAGTATGCATCGCACCTTGACCATGGAGCAATCTGTATGGTCCAGTTTTGGCCAGTTCTGAGTGGTTTTTCAAGTGTAACTTCTGGGAAATGATGTAATCAGTTGACCATAATTATCTAGGGTGTGAAACAACACTTTTAGGGTTTTAAGAGCCCTTTTTTTATTGACATATGTGATTGGGGTTGCAGTGCCCAAATATGTCTATAACAGTTGCCCCCTAAAGCATGAAGTTGTAAATCTTCTGATGTCGGGTGAAATGCTTTATCATGAGGATCCGAGGTATTTGAACTAGAAGGTGACTTGTATAAATACAATACAATACATCATCTTCATATTATTTTCATGATGTAGCTGAGGCAGGCATTCCCATGCTCGGCTTTATAAATTCATTTTCATGTACATAGGACAGATAATCGTCTGCTATTGCAGATTGGTGATTCTTGTAGAGCCATCATCCCTTAGCTTGGATGATCATCTGTGCAGCTACTGTGTACATTTTTTGTCTTTATCTTCCTGAATATATCGCAGCCCGGATGGATGAAACTAGATATGGGGTCTTCAAAACTCGTTCAACCTTCGCCCGATGTGCAAGTCGATCCATGTGAAAAGATGTTCTGACGTCGAACATGGAAAGACATCACCTGATTACCAGACAATGATGTAAGCTATTAACAGGTGTGAGAGGAATCATTGATAATGGTAATGATCCTCAAGGTACTACAGTACAATTCACGTGGTGTGAATATAGGATCTGATGTCAAACACCACGCAAAATCTTTCGGTCGAAGGCCATTGATGTAAATCTGTCACCGGAAGTGAGAAACTTGCCATTGAGGTATGCAAGCTTCAAAGTACTAAAAGGGTTGTTCCTAAGTCAACTTCTTGGATAATGAGCTGATGTTGACAAGAAGTGACTCATCGTAGAAGGGCCTTAATGAATCCCACATCTATGACATCAAACAAAGCAAATGATTTTTTGGAGTTGAAAACAATCTGATGATACAAGGTTCAAGAATGGCGGTCATGAAAAATGGAGGGTGAAGGTATTGCAGTGGATGAGGCATTAGCTGGGTGGTGAATTCTTTGAATGACTTCTCTTGAACATATCGGCGAAATTGAGATGGATTGGTAGCATTAACCCCAAAAATGGATGGCACGGAGGACCAATGATGATGTGACCGGTGAACGGAATAACCCAACCCGACTCAATCATGCTGATGGGGTGAAAGTGTCATGTTCAAAAGCGACCTGCTACTAATGAAGTTCTTCAAGTTTTCTTCGTTTTTTCCCCAGTCATTGCTAACCAATACCTCTTTATTTTTGTCAAGCTTGAGGAGGATAAAATATGCATGTTCTATAATTTTCCCTTCGGGCAAACCTGTCGCTATGTTTTAACGAGCCTGGCGATAGTGAAACTAGCTCTTGTCCAGATGGACAAGTTTGTCGCTATTGTTTTAACGAGTTTAACGGCAAGGATAACTCAGTCCTTTTCATTTTTAGAGATTTTGAAAAGGGATGAAAAGGAAACTCCAACAGTCCTTTTTCATGGCATAATCCCTTAAGTCCAAAAAAGTATAAAATAATAAGAAAGGGATGACTTTTCAATCGCTTTAGCGAGCTGAAAGAGACAAGCGCTCGATATTTTTGTAGAATGATCCCTTAGGTCCAAAAAGATTAAAATGTAGAGGAGGGATGGTGCTTCCCCTTACTTTAACGATCTGGAAAGGTCAGTACCTCAACAATATTTTCATATTTTATGAGTCTAAAAAGAGCTTAAAAGAGACTCGTTTTCTAGGAATGAGTGATGTTTTTGAGTAGAAACTAGTTCCAGGTAAGTTTGGAGCTTCTCAAACACGATAGTGTAAAAATGGTGGCTAATAGAATCACTCATCGCAACTATTCCTGAAAAGGGTAAACAATCAAGTGGAAGCATATGATTAGCCAAAAGAATAGAGGAGATGGTAAGAACACAACCAAGACTCAAGAGGCTGATAGCAAGTCAACCACAAAGGTTATTTACCAAGGGTGGATTCATTTTTTAATGAGCTTGAATTGGAAGAAACTATGCTCAATGGCAGGTTTATTTTTTAACGAGCCTGAACCTTGCGGAAACATTGCTCATGCTAGTCATTTTAAAGATGTATCTCATTAGTAGGTTCATTTTTTTAGTGAGCTTGCACCATGCGAAACTTTGATCATTTCCTTTTTATGTAGGCTATAAATGACCAAACTATAGAGCTAACTACACTAACAGCTAAAGAATTACTAAGGTTAGGTAGGATAGTTTTTTCTTTCGCCTAGATAAAACATTTCCTTCGCTTTTCCTGCGCACCGACGACAAAGGTGAATGGTGGATTAGACCAATCACCTAACCTAAGCAGTTGAACTAAAAGCTAAGCTAAGACACTACAAGGCTAGAATGGAACTAGTCACTTTTCACTTGCATAAAAAGGTTTGCATGCCCCCAAGTGTTGAGAAAACGAAAATTTCCAAGTTACCTTATGGAAGTCCCTGCATTTAAGCAAGATTGTTTCGTTTGTAGAGCAAACAAGACACTTCCTTGGCTCTATCCATCGAAATAGACAAAGGTGAATGGTGTGGGCTTCCAATCACATAACGTGTGAGGAGATAATTGTTTCAGACTAATCCCATATCCTACACGGACATGGTGTTCCAAACCAGTCATATAACCTACAAGCAAATCCATATTTTCAGCTGGGTTTGACTATTGAAGCAGACCAGGGTGCATGCCCCCTAAGATCCGTTACATTCACTGGACTACTCACAGTAATTAGGTGGATGAACTGAAGGTTGAAGAGAAATTCTTGACACAAAGAGACCATTTAGGGATGATATTTGACTCGGAGCTACATTTAAACTGGGAAATGAAAGCTGGTCGATGAGTTGCACCACTCTGCCTTCATGCGGGAAACACATCACCCAAAAGAGTGCGGAAACAATAGTTCCCATGCCATAAACATAGTCACGTCCAAGGAGTAGATTGTAATCTAATGGTTCTTGGTGTACCATCACGTTCAAGTGAGCAGTTTCCCTTTTCAAAGTTATAGGCAACTCCGGAAGGATCCCTAACGGTCGACTGGTTCCTTTGTTGAAGCCTGAAAAATTTTGATTCTCAAGCAAATGCAATGGCTAACCAAGCGCTTTCCAAGCAGTTGAGGAAAGGATACTCACGGAAGCCCCTTCATCTATGATAGTGCCAGACATGATCATTTTGTAAACTTGTACTATGATTCGGAATGGTACATTAGATGGAAGGCGAGGTCCCACTAGTTGATTCCAATCGAAGGAAATGACTAGATTGCTTGGAGGAGGGACCGAATAAATGACTAGATGAATCTCTCAAAATGGGGAACTTTCCTCCTGTTGTAAAGGAACGGGTAGATTTTCCCCATGTTCATCAGACTCTGTGTTAACAAAAGGAATTTGAATGGTGTCGTTCTCATTCTCTTTGGAAATTGTATCATCTAAAAGTGGATCTTCTGAAGGCAAGACTGGGTCGACTGCCATCTCGACCTATTGACTTTGGTCCGGTATGTACTCAAAAGGTTTACTTTCAATGATAGGCGTTTTGACTGACAACTAAGTTATGTCAGTTGGATTTTCAACTAGTGATGGACTTGGAAAGAGTTTCTTGTATCCAGGCGGAAGTCGCTCCGGTGAAGTAGGACGGTTATCCAAGACATTTTTGGCTTCATCCAGAAAAGGACAACGATGAAGGGCATGATCACCTTCACACAACCTACATGTAAATCTGAACTTTCCTTTTTGTCCATTGACTTCATTTTCACTAGTCGATGGTGTGCTCTCAACATGATAGATAGAGGTTAATGACACCGGATGGTGCAAATGGGGATACCATTCTCTCAAGATCCGCAGAAGGCAAGGACAATCTCGATGAAAGTGGTTTCCTTTGCAAATTATGTATGGAGATTTGGGTTTGGAAGGTTCGGTGTGTGGATTTTCACTGGATGATGCATGGTTTCCCCCTTTCTTGACTGACTTCTTCTTCTTCTTCTCCTTCCCTTTCTTCTTCTTCTCAGTTACTTGGTTTTTAGTATCACTAGTTTCACTGAATGAAGAGGAAGAAGGATAGGGAGAAACAAACGAAGTAAAAGATGAGGGGACAAATTCAGTATCATCTGGTTGTTGATTTGATTGCTGAGGAATCATTGTGTTTTGAACAATGGAGGTTGAGAATAGCCATACCGGCAGGCCAATTATGATTCCTGGAAGGGACAATGTAGCCATATATGGAGCACCAATATCTCCCCAAGAAGAGAAAGGACTAGGATTTGCCCCAAGGGGAAATCCTTGATTGGTGAACTCCATTACCTCAACCTAAGATCAACAAAGGAATAGGGATGTTATTCCGAATTAGATAAATTTTATGACGCTTTAACACAACTTTGTTTTTTCAATTTTTAAGAGTCAAGAAAAAGCTAAAGATGACCCTAGTCGCCTTTGATTTTTAATGAGCCTAAAGTGACAAGTGCTCAAATGGACCTTTTCTTTAAGGAGTCGAAAAGGAACAAAAGTAACTACTCTAGAAATCTAAATAGAGGGATTACCAAACCAATCGCAAAATTGTAATATACACCTTTGTGGTAAATTAAAGAGAAATTACCAAGGATTTTACGTACGGCAGTCAATCTTCCTGAATGCTGTGTTCAGTGCATTGTGATTGATAGGGCGGAAGACGCGGCTTCCTAAGGATAAAGGATATCAGCCTATTGTGGTCTCCCAATATATACTTGACAGTACGGGGAGCATAAGTCCGTACTAGGACTTGTCGTATTAAAGAGGAGGAATCACCCAACCTTCGATGAAAATGATAGTTACCAGGCTTTACGACCCCGGAATACGTCTCTAGCCTAGACCTCTAGATGTGTTGCGTTAGGTTCCAAAGCATTTTTATTTTCATTGAGGTTTATTTTAGATTTGATATTTTTTACAAGTTTTCCTTTCAAGGTTCACCACATGATGTAGATGTAAAATTCCTAAATATGCAATCTAAAATGATAAACAGTCACTTGCTTTCTTTTAGCAATGAAAATCCTAGCTACTAAGGAAAGAAGAGTACGATTCTTTCAACAGAGGGCATAGAGCACACACTAAATGCACTTTTCCTAAATCATTTTATGCATGCAGTCTAAATGCAAATGCACATGCATGTATTTGTTTTTCCGTTTCCTTAATGTGAGAACGCCAAAAAGGAAAACCAAGTACAGATCTGAACTATTTTCTTCAAAGAGACACTTCAACAATTTCTTTTCAAAAATGAAAGGAAGACTAAAATGACACTTTCAATTTTGAATGGAAAATTGCTTTCAACACTTCAAATATTGACAATTCAAATCAAATAAAATGGAAAAAGTACAATCTACTATCTAGAAGAGGAAGACTTTACGAAACTCTTCTTTTTTACTCAAAATGACAGTTATGACACTTCTTTACATCAAAAATGACAGTTCGATTAATCTACTTTTGACAAAGGAGGATTGTAAATGATGAAAAATACATAAAAAAAACATTCACAAATCCTGACCAATGGAGGCTGAATAATGTGAAGGAAGGAGGCTTCAACAATGATATATTGATCATAAGCAGCAAAACTACTGAATAGAGCTAAAAACAAGGAGGAAAAAACCAAATTCCAGAGAGAGAAATAGTATCATTAAGTCATCGCACATGTCCTTAAGGGAAACAGGGATGCATCTCACCTGCAACACATGGGAGGTGCAATGCATATAGGCTTCCAGTTACAGACAGTGCGTTGGACTAGTAAACGAAGCTGAGTTTGGTTTTCACTCAAAATTTGCAGCTAAGTTTAGTGATTTAAGCTGAGCTATGATAGACAGTAAAAACAGAGTACAGGGGTATGATCTTATGAGCTTAAATAGCTACCACAAGGGTGCTTAGGATGTTTTCAAATCAGATGTTTAGTTCATAAACCAACCCGGAGATTAACTGAAGCAGAGTTGATCTACTTTGCAGTTGCATAACAAAAGCAGTTCGAAGGCTAGCTAGCTTAACTTCAGGCTCCCTCTGTAGTTTATAAAGCAAACAACAATAACAAACTAACTAACTATTCGTTCCCCAGTGGAGTCACCATTTTATTTCCAGGAAAACTAGTTTCTTTTTGATCTGCTAGTCCCACTAAGATGGGTAGCTATCTTAGAAACAAACAATTCAAAGCACTTCAAGATTTCCTTTATGTATGATAGATAAGAGAGAAGCAAAGAGGACCAACCTGTATCTTCCGCTTGGCTCCTTGCTTGTTTACTCTCTCCCTTGATAGAGCTCGCCACTCTTCTCCTACTTGTCCCGCTTTAGAGAATACCTGTAGAGGCAAAGCAAATAAACACCATCAAATCATCTCGATCTATGATATAATAAACAATGCAGAATCAGAAATACATTAACCATACAATTGCATCTACAAATAACATGATTCACAAATACATGATTATATGGAGGAAAACTCAAAGAACTTTATTGATAGTAGAAATAGAAGAGAGGATTACAACCTAGATGTCTGATCCAGCATCATCCTCCCAGCATGAAAGCCCTCTTCACCTCATGAAAAGCAAGATCACCCAACAATACAATGTTTCTTCTCAAAGAGAAACCAACAACACTTCCTCACAAATTACAAAATTCCAGCCTCTAGATCTCTAAGATGATGGATCCATTTATAGGTATTTGCAGAGGGGTGAGTCAGCTTCAGGTTTTTTGATTAGTGTCATTTCAATGATAGTTCTTGGTTCCACTTGGAGATTTCTTTGATCTCTTACTTATCCCTGGGCGAATTTAGAGAGGCAAGTGTCATATGAGAAGTTTCTAGAAGATTCTTTGGGTTTCCACTTATCAAATTGTCTCTACCATTTGTCTACTCTCACTCATCGCACCCCATAAAAGGCTCTTTCAGTATGCATCTCACCTGGCTAGTGTAGCAGCCAATATGCATTGCACCTCGATCATGGAGTAGTCTGTATGGTCCAGTTTTTGCCAATTCTAAGTGATTTTTCAGGTGGAACTTCCGGGAAATGATGAAATCAGTTGACCATGATTCTTTAAGGTGTGAAACAACACTTTTAGGGGTTTAAGAGCCCTAGGTTTATCGACATATGTGATTGGGGTTGCAGTGCCCAAATATGTCAATAACAACCCTAGCATCAAAGTCTCCTCTTATTTTACTTGTATTCTTAAGTTATTTCATAGATTAATAGTTGAATTTATTTTAGCATTGTTTTGTTGATTAGTTTGCTTCCATTTGTGCATAGATTTAGCAGTAGCTTTAGAGAGATAAAAGAATACCAAAAAGGTTGATAGCAGGTGGATTTAGCCTCACTCATCCCTTTAGGGACCATGGTTTGAGGAAAAACTGCTATTCAGCACCAAAAAGACAGAATTATGATTTCTTATGGAATTTAGGGTTTTCTACTACTTGGGCCAACATCTTTTCAGTTTTCAAGAATAGGTTTCAGTTTTCATTTATGATATCTCCAGCTTTGTATTACATTTCATGGTGTTTCACAATATTTTGCAAGTATTTCCATGGATGAACTAGGAAAATAAATAATGAAATTATGTTTTGTTAAGTTGATTGGAAGTCTTCCTTGTTTGATATGATTCATGGATAAATGCTAGTAATGTATGTATTGCAGGAGTTTCAATAGTGCGGGAAGATATCATGATAGAAACCCCAGCCTAACCTCATCCATCCATGATCACCAAAAACCACTAAGTCCCTCAACCAATTCATCATTCCATAAGAGCAACTTTCCAAGTTTTTTGAGCAAATCCAACCATCTTACAAACTTTATTTTGAACTTTGAAGAAGTCCTAGCCACTCCCTTGCCTTGTTTCTTCCATCATTAACCTTCCCTAGGCCCTATACCACCTTCCAAATCACTCCTAATGCTCTTGGTCAGATCCTATAGGAATACAAGGGATACTGTGTTATGCTCTTAACCTGCAAGACGATACAAGAATACCCAATATGCGCAGAAATATACCTAGAACATAGAACAGTGAGAAATAACAACTGGTATTTTATTATTCAAAAAATAATGTTCACTTGCCTCATCGAGAGGGCAACCTCCAATAGAACAGAGCTCGATTACAAAATAAGACACGATGCTCCTCGCGGGGAGTCTCTATCCTTTATATATGACTCATACATGCAATACCATGTTTCTTATTAATACCATCTATCTAATACCTTGGCCCATTTGCAACTAACTATGGTCCCATCATTAAATGCGGGTTAACCACTTACAATTATTAATATGGGCTTTATTGACTCTTTACTATGACTCGATCCTACTACATAAATAAGGGGGTTAGGGTGGGACCCTAACATGCCCTCCCCCTTAAGAATAGCCTTGTCCTCAAGCCTGAAGCTACGGAAACTGCTGAAGAATAGTGGTTGGTTCCTAAGTTGCATCTTCCGAAGAAGTGTCTTTCCACTTAACGAGGACTTCCTTGATCATGTGCCCACGCAGGTGTCGTTCTCGTGTGTCTAGGACCTGTTCAGGTTGGAGCCAGATTAACCCTTCTTCATCCAATTCAGGTAGACTGGTTTGAATTCTGGAATTGTCCCCAATCACTTTCATGAGGCATGAGACATGGAAAACTGGATGGATTTTTGCAGTTGGTGGCAAAGCTAACTTGTAGGCCACTTCTCCAATGTGCTAAAGTATTCGGTACAGTCCGTAGAATTTTGGAGATAGTTTCTGACAACCCTCGTCTTTAAGTGATGTTTGCTTATATGGTTGCATCCTCAAAAATACCTGATCCCCTTATTGAAATTGGTGTTCTAAGCGATGTTGATCTACCTGTTGCTTCATGCGATTTTGAGCTTGATGAAGATTCTCTCTAAGATGGGTGAGCATGGTTGTGCGGTTCTATAGGATTTGATCCACTGCTTGTACCTTTGAGCACCCCTTGATATAAGAAGTAGGGGAAGGAGGGAGTTGACTATAAACTGCTTCATAGGGAGTCAGTTTGGTGGTGGCATGATAGTTGTTGTTATACCACCATTCAGCTAGAGGTAACCACTGTACCCAAAGATGTTGGTTTTCTGAAGTGAAACACCTAAGATACGTTTCCAGACATTTGTTGATTGCTTCAGTTTGACCATCCGTTTGTTGATGATAGGAAGTACTGAGCTTTAGTTGGGTACCTTGTAGCCCGAAGAGTTCCTGCCAAAAATTACTGGTGAAGATAGGGTCACGATCTGACACAATAGAAGTGGGCATGCCATGCAATTTGAAGATCTGATCCATGAAAGATTGAGTGACCAAAGTCGGTGTAAAAGGGTGGGGTAGGGTGCAAAAATGAGCATACTTAGAAAGTCGGTCCACAACCACCATGATGACTGACTTATTTCCTGACTTTGGATGGGAAATGGCTGTAATGTGCATGGTGTTTTGACTGTCTCCACTTTGTGGCGCTGACAGACATCGTATTCTGCTACAAAAGTAAGAATGTCCTTTTTCATGCCTGTCCAAAAAAATTATCTTCTAGTGCGAGCATACGTCTTCTGAAAGCCTGAATGTCCTCCAGTGGGGAATGAGTGCAATTCCACCAAAATGCAGCTTTTGATGGTGGATGTTGGTGATATTACGACTCTACCCTTGTAGCGAAGAATCTCATCCTGCCACGACTAGCCCTTGGTGGAATTTGGATCCGCCTGCAATTGAGTAATGAGTTGGGAGAGCCAGGGATGTGAAAACCATTCCTTGCGAGCCTCTTAAATCTAGGAATGGGAAGGGAAATTGTGAGCAGGGTACTTTCCTCCTCAAATTCGCAAGATAATGCCTCTGCTATAATATTTTCGCGCGCTTTCTTGTAAATGATCTCATAATCATATCCCAGCATTTTGGCAAGCCATTTATTTTGTTGTGGTGAGGATAGGCATTTCTCCTAAAAATATTTAAGACTGTGATGGTCTGTGTGGATTTGGAAATGTCACCCCAATAAGTAAGGTCGCCAGGTATCTACTGCATGTAAGACGGCCATCATTTCCTTCTCATAGGTAGATTGTCCCAAATTCTTCCCACTTAGTTGTTGGCTTGTGAAGGCCAAGGGTCAACCTTCCTGCATTAAGGCCACCCCAATACTCGTACCCGAAGCATCACATTCAATGACAAAAGATTTGGTGAAGTTGGGTAGTGCTAAGACTGGAGTGGAACACATGGCATTTTTTAGAGCTGCAAAGGCCTGTTGTGCTTCATCATTCCAGAGGAATGAATTTTTCTTGAGGAGTTGAGTTGAGTGAGAAGAATTGAGCTCCATTTAGCTCATGCAGCAAATCATCAACAACACGGATGGGAAATTTATCTTTGATTGTCAACTTATTGAGGGCCCTAAAGTCTGGACACATATGCCATTCCCCATGTTTCTTGAGCACCACGACCACCGGTGATGAATAAGGACTAATGCTGGGATGAATGACGCCTGCTTCCAAAAGTTCCTTGATTATTTTTTCTATTTCATTCTTTTGGGCAAACGGATATCTATATCGGCTCACATTTGGTGGTTGGGCCCCTGGGACCAAAGTGATGCTAGGATCATGTTCCCCTCTCGAGGGTGGAAGCTCATGAGGCTTGTCAAAAGCTGGCAGATGGTTATTAAAATCTGTTGCATCTCAGGATCAATCATAAGAGAATTGGATTCAATGGCCTAGATGGCATTAAATTGAGCTATAACTCCATGATGTCCCTTTTTTAACAATTTTTCTATCCTATGTGAGCTAATGATAGAGAGAGCTCCTGCTTGGAGTCCGCGGAGGGTATGTGTGGAGTTGTTCTGCTTAAAGCTCATATATAACTCCTGGAAATCCATTGTGATTGGCCCAAGTGTGCGAAGCCATTCAGCACTGAGGACAATGTCGCACCCTCCCATGTGTATGGAAAAAATGTGGGTCTTCAACTGATAATACCCCATTTGCAGTTTGACATTTTCACAGCAGCCTTCACAATTCATTGTTCCCCCATCCGCAATTTGGACTTGGAAGTTAGAAACTACTCATACAAAACAATGCACTGCTTCTGCGACTCTTTGATGGATAAAATTATGTGTACTTCCACTATCAATCAAGACTACTATTGGGCGATGCTTAATAAAACCTCTGATTTTGAGAGTTTGAGGTGAAGAAATCCCTACCAAAGCATGCAGCGAAATAACTGGTTCGTCAAGGACACTGTCCTTCTAGTTGTCCTCTTCTTCCTCCTCAGGTTCCTCAAGTGGTGGGGCTTCCTCCGATGAGCTGTAATCAGTAGCATCAATTTGAAAGAATTTGGGCTCCTTGCATTTATGACCTGGGGAGTATTTTTCATCACAGCAGTAACATAATCCCTGCTTTCTTCTTTCTGCCATTTCTGCAGGTGACACCTTTTGAACCTTAAGTGTTTGAGTAGTGTTGTGAGCCTGTGGGGGGCGACCCTTCAACTTTACGAGCTACCTTGCAAGCCTCCGACCATGTGGGAGGGTGGTGTAGTCACACATGAGCTTATATGGCCTCTTTAAGACCACTGATAAAACATTCTGTGTAGAACTCATCTTGGAGACCCATAGTGCGGAAAGTTAAGCCTTCAAAGGCTGTAATATATTCATCCATTGTGCCAGTCTGTCGGAGCTTAGTGAGACAACTCAAAAAAGTAGAGTCATGGTCAAAGCACTCTATAATAGCTTTTTTGAAGGTGTCCCAAGTCAAGGGCCTTCCATTGCAACATTGATGCCATTGCCACCATTGCCATCTTTCATTGTCCAAGTACATGCTCCCCACCATAAGCTGAGTCTCATTATCTAAGATGTAATTGAGATTGAAATACTGCTCCATTTTTGATATCCATGCTGTCGGGTGAGAACCATCAAATTTATACATGTCTAGCTTGGGTGGTCGTAGACGGGATTGTTGGTGGGTGCCCCAGAGGTGAAGAGAGTGGCTAGACTCACCCTCACTGAGTTCATTGCCGATATACACCTCCTCGCGGGCTTTCGCCTTGCCCTTAGAGAGAGCGTTAGTTATTGTTGCCAGCTGCTCTTGGATGTCTTTCAAGGATTGTTCAAGTTTGTCAATCTTCTCATTGGCCATAGCTTGAGCTCTAGTTTCTACCATGCACCGATCCGATGTACTTGAAATTTGAGACCGCCGAATTTTTTTTTGGCACTAACAATTGAATGGTACCACCTTGCTCAGCTCGTCGTCCTGATTCTTATGGGATAGGTCACCAATAAGCACCCTAGGGGTTCTTATTTTTTTTTCTAAAAATTCCTAACGGAGTTTTACTCCTTGCTTAGGAATATTGCAGTAGCCGAATCCCCAAAATGTCAATGCTTCCAAAAGTCTTGCGAAAATCACGCCCCGATATAGGAACCCACACAACTACTCAGATCTGGATGGTGAATCTGGTGGATCTGAGAGTTTTGAATGGGTGATTGGATATATCTGAGCAGTGGAAAAGATTGCTACTGTGGATCTGATGGATCTAATAGATTTGAATGGTTGTTCTGTTAAATCTGAACTGCGGGACTGCTTTTTGCTGCTGCTGCAAACTCCACTTGCGAGATTTGATCTGGTAGAGATTATGCATGATCCAAAGATAGAAAAGGGAACTATGGTCTTGAGGAGTGTTAGGTGATACAGATCGCAATATACATAAGGGTCTGACAGTAGTACTCGGCCTAATTTTTCAGGGCACTAACCAAGGAGGATCAACCATACCCTTAGCCATACAACCCGACTACCCTATTGTACGGGCGAGTAATCTCTGTGAATGTTGTTCTCAGTGTACTGTAGCAGCAAGATGGCCGATGTTTTATCTATCGTGAGGTTTCAATGGAGCTAGGGGGCTTCCTATACCAGAGGGCACTTGGAAGATAGTCCATGCGCGGTTCTATCTAATGTGCTACTATTCGAAGGGGTACTCACATGTTATACGGGAATAGTGTCCACATGGATGCTACTATTCCCACTAAGATGTGTGGCTATCTTAGAAACAAACAATCAAATTCTACTGTTGATTCCTTTTATGAAAATAGATGAGAGGAAAACCAAGAGGGCCAACCTAAGTCTTGCGCTCGATTCCCTTTCCTTCTTGATAGAGTTTTGCTGCGTGCTCTTTGTCTGCTCATCTTCAAAACAGACCTATAGAATCACAGCAACCTACTACTATGCAAGAAACAAGGATCTATATTCACAAATAATGTAGGATCAGATGTACATTAACCATATACAAGCCTATATAAACAAGTACACCAGGATATGGAAAGAAACAAGAATAGCTTTATTTAGATAAAAGTAGCAAGAGGATTACAACCATGAGCAGCTCTGACCCAGCATCATCCTCCAGCTAAGAAGCCCTTCTTTCACCTCAAGAAAAGCAAAATCACCCAACACTGTGAATGTACACAAGAATATTGACAACACTTCTCTATAGATTACAAAATTGTAGCTCCCGGATCTCTGTGATGAGGGATCCATATATAGATGATTACAGAGAGGTGAGTCATCTTTTGGGATCTTGATTAGTGTCTTCTCTCTGATAGTTCCTCCTTCCACTTGGAGAATGAAGATCTCTTACTCATCCCTTGTCGAAAATGGAGTGGCAAGTGTCAGAGGGGAAGCTTCTGTAAGATTCCATGATCTTCCACCTCGCATTTTGGTCCCTGCCATTTGTCCATTCCCGACCATCGCACCCTACAAAGGAGCAAAACAGTATGCATCGCACCCTGTACATTGGGAAGGTGATATGCATCGCACCCTCTACATGGAGCTTTTAGTATGGTCCAGTATTGGCCATTTATGAGCAGTTTTTAGTGGATAACTTTTGGGAAATGATGTAATCAGTTGACCTTGTTCCTTTAGGCAGTGAAGCAACCCTTTTAGGGACTTAAGAGCCCTCAGTTTATGGACATTTGTGATTAGGGTTGAAGTGCCCAAAAATGTCTATAAGACCCCCCGCAGCATAAATCACTCTCTTGTCTCGGATCCTCCCTGTTCCTCTGCTCTCTGTGGATCCACGGATCTCTTCCCGTTCAGCACCTCTTTCTCCCCCCTGATCCTCCAGTCTTCTTCCCTCTTATCCCCTGACTTCCCTTCATCCCACTTCTGTAATTCCTCCTTCAATCTCTATCTTAAGAACCCTAATTCTCCTCCACACCTGTCAGCAATGTCTGAGAACCCCCTTGATTGTGTTATCACCAATAACAACTGCACTCTATGCAAAGCTCATTTTTTCATGATCACTCGTTTTGTCAAGCACTTCAATGATCTGAAGGAAGAAGTGCAAGCAGACAACAAATCTAAGAGGAAAAAGCTGGAGAAACAAAGGGAGGAAATCAAAAGCCTCAAAGAAAGGTGCAATCACCTAGAAGAGGCTATAAATCACATAAAAACAATGGCTCAAAGTATGCAAGGAGAGGCCTCTACAAAGATCAGTGAGAAAAAAGAGCCTCCGCCCGATGATTCAATCAACCAATATATGTAAATCACCTTATGTTTTGTAAATACTGCTTTCTTTTAGGTCAGTTTATATGGCAATATAGCCGTTATGTCTTTCAAATTTCAAATCTCAAGTCTAATGATTTGGATCAAGGGTATGTGCACCCATTTTGGATTCACTCTACTTCGCTCCTCCCACATTATGTAATAGGACTTGTTCCTCTCATGAATTTTTTATAATATAAAATAATCGACCGTGTTAAGAAAAAACAAGTCTTTTAATCATAAAATTAACAAAGAATACTTTTTGTCCATATCGAAACCTATAAACAATGTTTCTCTCCACTACTATGCTATTGAATATGCTTGGGAGAATGGATGTGCAGAAGCGACAGTAAGCAATCTGACACAATACATTTATTTTTTCATTTGCACAATCTAGCATAAGAAAAAAAAACTAATTGGAGCATCGATAATGCAGAACGTCAAACCAATACGTTAATATGAAAAGAAACAGAATGATAGATTTATGGCACATCCCTAGATAGACCAATATCTAGATTTTTAATCATCGTGATCATCATCTAGATACACTGTTATCTAGATTTTTAATTTCCCCAATGCTTTTGATGTAATATTAATGGCAGACAACTAGGGCAACTGACATTAAGCAATTTGATGCACTGTGTATCTGAATATAAAGCAATGATCATAATTTCTATAATAATGACAATTTAATTGAAAGAAAACAATCAACGTTTTTCTTGAATCACAATTTTTTTGTCCTCATCATTATCTAAATACAATGTTATCTAGTCTAGATTACTGTGGATGTGGTTGTACTAAGTTGTGAGAAGGAAGCGTGTGTGGAGGTAGAAATATGGAAGAATTTGTGCGTAGGTAGTTGTGCAGGAGAATTTGTGTGGAGGAAGCATATGCAGAGATGTAAATATGGACCTCACTTAATTAGCGGTAGAGGCAGGGCTATGATGCATTGCAACTATTCCTCTTCCATATCGTAATCGTTGAAGAATTAGTTGTCTTTCATATCTATAATGTGTTGCAAAATACATAGTTAATTTCCAATAGGGTTTGAACAACATCTCAAGATTCAGGAAACACTATATTGTATTTCTTTATGTGCAAGATTTCCCTTTGGATATTAAATCTCATCTAATGAAACATAAACTCAAACAATACTTGCATTTTCTAAATGCATTATGCAAAAATAAATTTGCTAGCCATTTATGTTTTGTACTTAAAATTAATTTCTTAATCATCGACATTTTCAATGTCATCTACCTCTATATTTATCATTCCTATGTGTAATGACGATGCACAACTATTTTGTGTGTGACAGATTAGATATGACATATCATGTACACATATCCATGGTGATTCACAAAAATGTAGGAAATTAAATAAATATGAAAATGTGTGATACATTATACAGAGTGATTGATATTAAGTACCTTCCGTTGTTTAAAATTTAGTATTATGCGGAAGGAAATTGTGTCGAAGAATCGTGTGAGATGGTGATTAGGTGGATTGCTCAGTGATTCCCAAAGCAGGGTTCAACTTTTAGATGGAATATTTTCTTAGCTTATAATGGATGGGTCTAGGACCGGGGTTAGTTGTCAAGCCACGTTAGATATTGTATAGCATATTGGGGATGCGCTATAGTTAAGGGTCAATCTATTTTATTTTAGAGTTAATTATTTCATATTAAGCATTAATGGTTAAGATATTTTAATTTAAAGCTAGTTATTTTATTTTATTTGACTTTTGTTTAATGGCAATCAAGCATATTCCTAACCTTGACATAGATTTTATATTTTGCATATGCTCAACATATAGATTTTATTATATTTCTGTGTTGAGATACATTTGAGCATTGTTTTTTAACAATTTTGATGTAACCCCTATGGTAGATGCCAAATGCCAAGATTGTTGCTTGTAGCAGATGCTTTATGTGTCCTGCTTTTTTTGTATGGTTTTTAGAGTTTTTAGCATTAAAGCTATTTGGATTGTTATTTTTTATTAACCCTTTGAGCATTGACTATTAACACTTTTGATGTAACCCATGCACAAATGGCAGATGCCAATATTTTTGCTTATAGTAGATGCTTTATGTGGCCCACCTTGTGTGGAGGTTCGGAGAAAACACATCCTCCCAAACGCTTTCTCCTACACATAATTATGAATAATTGATATATAAAAATGGTTATTATAAAATCATAGAGAAAATATCCAATCCATCTTCGTAACTGACTGCAGTTAAGGGAAATAAGCCAAATCAAAAGGTACGTATTTTACAACACATATTTTTGAGCTACCACTGATCCGCAAGGAGCATCGTTTACTTCTATGCGACAAAGTGTTTATCAAGTTTCCTAAATAGGGATGAGAAATGTGCGAAGAGCGCTCATTGTTTGTGAGTTATCTTGCAAAGATATTTAGCATTGACAGGGTGAAAATGTGAAGTTTGGTTACACATTTTTCGCTTTTTTGAGAAAAAAATATCATTTTTAGAAGTTCTTCAACTTTCAGCAAGCCAAAGCAATTTTTCCATTTAGAATTTCATTTTACAATAAAAAGCAAACTTGATAGAAATTTTATTAGCTTTCTATTACTTATTTTTTGGAATTTTTTTATTCACATTTTCTATGTCAAATTAGCAATTGTTTGACTGTGTGTTCTTTAAAAATCAAGGGATTCATAACACATCATGTTTTTGAGCACTAGCGTATTCTTTGTTAACTTGGCATTTTTGAAGGAAAAAATGTGTTTCAGCAATCTGGACAAACTCTACTTCGATATCATTATATTTATGAAACTAACTAATGCACATCATAATTGCTAGAATTTTTTGAATTAAACCAATATGAAAATGCTGTAGATTTTGAAAAAGTTTAGTTGAGCGTCAAATTTCTCAACATATTAGTTATAAACGAAAAAACAAAAACTGCCTATTACAAAAGATGAACCAATGTAATGAACCATAAATTTTTCATATTTTTTTATAGTATATTTTGGAAGATACAAATTTTTTATTTCACTGAATCATAATAACCTTCATAAATTTTTTGCACACATTTTTTCAGAAAATTAAATAAAATTAGCAATTTCTATGAAATTCCATAAAATTTATATCTACTAAAAGTAGATTAATTTCTATAGATTCTGGTTTTTGTTTCGATAGTAAACTCATCAAACTTGATGGAGTTTAAGAATTATAAAGTTGGAAAATGGTGACTAGAGATGAGCTATTGCAGAGTTGCAGGTCAAAACCGTTCAACCGAATTAAATTTACATTCGATCGAACTTGTGTTTGTCGTCGACACCCATTAAAATAAACAGAAAAATAATTCAGCTAAATTACATTAAAAGTTCGGCTAAATTATTTTTAACAGTTGGGCCAAAAATATGCTGATATTTTCATCGGCCACAAAAATAAAATGATGCGACCCTTCAACAAAACGTTTCGTTCGAAACGATATAAATAAATGGAGCCAAAACTTCATTTTCACACACTTTCCTCATTTGGAGTGAACTTTTAAGGTAAATATTTTGAGTTAAATTTTTTGGAGTTAATTTTGAAAGTAAGTTTTTTGGGCTGAATATTTTAGAGGAAATTTTTTGGACTTAATTTTTGAAGTAAGTCTTTTGGGCTAATTTTTTTAAGTGATATTTTTTAGCTTATTTTTTAAAGTAAGTCTTTTGGGCTAAATTTTTTAAGTGAGATTTCTTTGCTTAATTTTTAAAGTAAGTCTTTTGGGCTAAATTTTTTAAGTGAGATTTTTTTGCTTAATTTTTAAAGTAAGTATTTTGGGATGAATTTTTAAATTGAAATATTTTAGCCTAATTTTTAAAGTAATTTTTGTGGGCTCATTTTTTTTCTTTTTGTAAGCTTAGGTAGGTCCTCCTTTTCTATATATATAAAAACAAGTTGAATCCACATACTGTCAATAGGTGGCCTCAACTAGCCCAGTGGGAAACCAAGTATATTGGCTACCTATGCATATTATACGCCATCCAAAATTGGTAAGTTAATAGTCTTTCTACCCAAGCTATATATACATAACTATTTATAAACCAGTTTTTAAACATAGTTCCCATAAACATGCATATATAAAGAAAACCAACCACTAAAAAAATAGTAACCTGAGATCATGAGCTGAGTCTATTCCTTGGGCTCATCTTGGTCTAGCTCAACGATTATTGGATCTTCAGTTGAGCCTTCATTCGCTGGTGTCATCTCCACAATATAGGGGATGTGTCTCTGTATACGATCAAGTCTCATATTCTGTTTACAAAGCTGGAACTGTATGGTTTGCAGGTCTTGTTTATAATCAGGCATATCCCTAGTTATCAATGTCATCCCCATGGAAACTTGCTCCACCACTTTTCCAACTAGCCTCTTCACGAGTTAGTACAAATGTAAAGTTTTTTTATATTGAGATATCCGGCCCCTAGTATTGCTAGGATTAGGAATGAGGTCTCTCCCCTCTTCCATCTCTTCCTCCAAGTCATCTTCCTTAACCCTGTCTTCCATATCCTCAACAATTTTTCTGATCCCTGCATCCGTATCTTTCATATAAGCCTTGGTTGCTTCCTTCACAATCTCGTCCATGGGACATCTTCCCAACCTTTTGACTAAGGTACCACTGTCCTGAGAGCATAGTCCATTATTTTTCCTACCTCTTCGACCATGACCTCTAGCTGCCCATGCCATGTCTTCACTCCCTTCTATCTGTTCACAATGTGCACAATACTTAGTCAGGGTAAAGCCATCATTACCCACCAAATTCCTTTGTTTCTAAGGGTTCCTGTCTGCCTGCACTATCTCTCTTATGCCTGCACTCCTATACTCCCAAGTACCCCAATGAACTTGCGATATTCTGCCCCTTCTCCCTATTCCCTCTTCCCTATTTTTCTTTCGGGTCTCTAGATATTGTCTCTCTGCCAATTCTCCATTCTTCCTCCTTAGTTTCCGAAATGCTAACCCCCTCTCGAAGCTGCCCCAGGATAGTGAACCCATGGGTCTGCCTACTAAAATTCTCTCCCTTTCTACCTTGCTGGCTAACACCACTCCCTCTCTTTTCAGTGTTCCCCTCCTGGGAGGTCATCTCCTTCTTTCTTTGGATCTTTCCCAATTTTCCCTCCCAAACTCACTCCCTTCTACTACTCAGGCTTCCCTCTGTTACCCAAAATCCCTGTCTAGAGAAATTTTCCAAACTATTAGACCTCCCAGCCTCACTAAAACTCTCTATTTTAACCTTTATATCCTTGGTTTTGAACTCAGCAGACCCCTCCTTATTGTTATCTATACCCCTCTCTTTGCCTGCCTCAGAGTCGAGCTACAGGGCCCTTCTCTCTCCCAGTTTCTGCATTGTTTATACAATAGAGCCTTTGCACAAGGTCGTTCCTTCCCTCCTTTCCCCAGGTTTCTTACCCCTCCCACCATATTGCAATTTTCTTTTTGAATTACAGAGTAGAGACAGTAGACATACCCGATATTATGCTTCCTATATGTTGGATGTTTATCTAGCTTACCCGTCGCGCTCCTTCTTCTTTTCTCTTTCACTTTGACCATCCTTCCTTCCTTACCTCCTCTTTCATACTCCCTCACATCAACCGGTTGTCCCATCCTTCCTTCACCACCATCCTCACCACCTCTCCTCTTACCGACATTCCTCACACCACTTATCTCATCCACTCTGTAGTACCTCTCCACGCTCTGCCTTACAATCATGCGAGTTGCGGTAAGCATTCCTCGTACTTCCCAGCTTCTGACATTGTCATTATGGCTTCTTACCCTATCCATCACCCCAATCGGGGGCTTATTATAATCATTGTGATTTCAGTTATTCATTTTCCTCATCTTTGGCTAATATTTCACTTAGTGGATCCATTCTAGTATCCCTTGGCTAAATAGGCCAGGTTCTTTCCATGTGTCCCATTTGTGGGTTACTTCCCCAATTGGCTAAGAAATCGGCTGCTTTATTCCCTTCTTGTTTAACATGTTTGATTATCATGTAATCGAATTGTTTCATTATTTCTCCTAGCCATTGCATGAGGCTTGTTATTCTCTAGCTGTGGTAGATCTTATCCCATGCCTTTCCATTATAGAGTTTCCTCATCATGTTGATTACCATTAATGAATCCCCTTCCACTTCTAGTTGTTTGTACCCGAGCCTTACAACTATTCTCATCCCTTGTCTTGTTGCAATGAGTTCTTCTTCATTATAGCTCATCATGCCACCATATGTCACGTACAATGATCTAACCCTGCCCTGGATGTCTATAAAGATGCCACCTATTTTTGCATTACCTGGGTTGCCTTTGGAGGCTCCATCAAAGTTCAATTTGATGAAGCCCGCTACTAGTTTGCTATACTTATTTTGTGATACCCTGATCATTCTCATTTCTTTCCAGGCATTCACTCCCACCATATCCTTGGCTAGGTAAATCTTTTTTAGGATTTTTGTTTCCTGAGGCAGGGTCTCCCAGTCTTCTTGGCACCATTCATCTGCTAATATGGTTTCTCTTATATGTTCGATTACTCTTCTCCATACCTTCTCCATTATCGATTCCTCATTTTTAAGGATCCTTATGTTCCTTTCCTTCGATATCATCCAGAGATTAAAACCTATGGCTAGCCCCCATGCTCTATTTAGGACCGGGCTGATAAAGTTTCCATGTACCCATTGTTGAACAGTCTCTTTTATGCTCTTTTGATTCCTATTCGTCCGTTTAAAGACCTCATAGATAGCTTCCCATTATCGTTGAGAAAACTGGCATGAGTTCAGTAAGTGTTCTATATTTTCATTGTCCTACTTGCAAAGGCCACAGCGGGATGGTCCCTGCATAACTCTTCTTTGTAGTTGGTCCCATGTCAAAATTCTACCTTTACATGTTAGCCAAAGGAAGTGAGCCACTTTCAGTCACCATTTTCTCTTCCAGATTTGTTTCCGTAAGTGATGGTTCCCTTCCTGTTCATTTTCAGTCTTTAGATCGTATGCCTCCTTTATCGAGAAAGTTCCTTTCATTGAGTAGCCCCATCTCAAAATATCAGGTCCTACTCTAATTGTTATTTTTCCCATTTCCATTTATCTCATATAGAGCTCTCTCTATTCTTCTTCTATATTTTTCCCCCACTCTTCTGGGTTTTTCCAGACTCTTCAATTCTCCTCATTGTTTTTATTCTTCTAGAAATCTTCTACTCTATTTAATCCTGCATCTTTTGAAAAATAAAGAATACTTCTAAGTTCCTTTCCATTTAATTTTTCTCATTGTTTCCAAGCTTCATCCCAGAACTTTGTTGTTTTTCCATTTCTTATTTCCCAGAACACATGGTTTGTGATTACATCCCTGTTCTTGCTGGCCAAGTTCCAAATGTTGGAGCCTCATGGTTTTTCTTTATGTCTTAATTTATCCTCCATTCTTCCTAGCATGTTATACTTCTTCATCCATATTTTCTTCCAGAGGTCCCGTCCTCCAGTCATCCACTTCCACCACAGCTTGGCTCCCATAATTTGGTTGGTGAGGTATGGATCCCTCAGTCCTAGGCCCCCTTCCTCCTTTTTTCTAATCATCCCTTGCCATGACATCAATGCCCATTTTTTATATTGTTGAGAGCCTCTCCATATGAATTTCTTCAATATTTCCACCATTTTGGAGTATGCTCCTTTCGCGGCTGCCATCCCCAATAATTGGTAAATTGGTATGGATTGCAGGATTGCTTTTTACCAATACCACTCTTCTTGCCAGGTTTAGAGATCTGAACGCCCAATTGGCTATCCTTCCTTGGATATTCTGTATAGTTTGCTACCAATTTACCATTTTTAATAAGTTGATTGCCAGGGGTATACCTAGATACTTGGTGGGTAGCTCCCCTTCCCTGAATCCCAACATTCTTAAAAGATAAGATTTGAAATTACCAGTTGTGTTAAAGAAGTAAGCACATGATTTCTCTTTGTTAATTTGGGTACCCGAGGCTTCCATGAATAGATACAGGATGTCTTTCATCCTTTTTACTTCTCTAAGAGAAACATTACAGAATAACATAATGTCATCCATGAACTGCTAGTGGGTTATCGAGAGCTCATTCCCCCATACCCTTATCCCTTTGATTCTATCCTCATGTACTTCCTTTTTGATATACCTTCCTAGCCCATCTGCTATAATAATGAATAGGAAGGGTGATAGAGGATCCCCCTGTTTGAGCCCTTTAGTGGCATTGAAGGTGGATGACGGGGTTCCATAGACCGGGGTAGATATCATTGCTAGAATCCAATCTGTCCATCTCCTGCAAAACCCAAGACACTTGTTATTGTCGTTATCATGTGGAATTTCAATTATATTATGACACCTTCCTTAATTTTGGTAAAACATTTTGGAAAAATTCACCTCCTTCCACTATCCATGGTTTCATATTTGAAATTCTATGTGAAAGAGAAAGTCATGAATTATTTTACCAAAAGAAATGTGTTGGTGGTAAAAAATGTGATCATTGTGGAAATTTGACTTTATTTCACAACAAATATTCTATTGGTATAAATGATCAATCATTTTCTAACCTAAAAGTGAAATGGAAGAGATATGAGTATATTCATACATCAATTAGTTCAAATAATAGTACAAGTGCTAAAAGGATTGAATTACAAGAAGAAGAAATTCCTGTGATAGAGTTTTTGAAGAAATTTGAGACATAAATTTCTAAGTACACCAAGCATTCGCATAAAGCTCGATGGCAGGACCTCCAATTTAAAAAATCTCATGAAATGTTTCCACTAGGAACCGTTTTGTCAATAGTTTATTTTGTAGAGAATTACACATTTGTTGCACAAAATGAAATACAGAGTGAATATTATCATTCTAACCAAGTCCCTATGCTTGTCCATATTCTATATAGACATGTTGAACAAAAGGTTGATGATATAGAAACCACTAGTGAGAATCGACATGTTATTAAAGAATATCAATTTTATATAATCGATGATCAGGCACATGATATACATTTTGTACAACATTGTTCTGATAAGATTTATGACTCATTGAAAGGTTGTGGAATACAATTCAATGAACATTGGATATGGTCAAATGGGTGCGCGGGTCAATTCAAATCTTCACGATCATTATTTTGGTTGTGTCGCCTTCATAAGAAAACCCACATTAAACATCACTGAAATTTCTTTGAGACTGGTCGTGGAAAAGGAGAAAATGACAGTGCATGGGCATGTATAAAACGAGCACCTTGAAGATATCAAATGGATCACTCTGCAAACAAACTTGTCTCAACTAAACAAGTTGTTCAATGGTGTGATGTTTCACTAAGCCATGAGAATAACCTATCAAGGGAGGAATGAAGGTATGTACATATATACAAATTAACTTGTATATAGATTTAATACATGATAATTTTTATTAATTTTCTAATATTTAACATTTATAAATTATATAGTTTAAACAATATTAAAATGATTATATTCAATATATATCAAATATATTTTAAATAACATATTTAAATTCTTGTTTGAATTTATTATAGGTTTTTTCTTCATATTGGAGTTGAAGATGTAGATAGATCGATTGCATATGAAGCTAAAATAGTAAAAGGCACTCAAAATTTGCATTCAATTAAAACAAAGGATTACCAAAATATGTTTGCATTTGATAAAAGAAAATATTCTTGTTTTTGTCTTGTTTTCATAAAGGACACACAATCCAATGATGTTTGTGAAAACAAGATGTATGTAAAACCTTAGCAACATACAAAACTAAATACAAATGAGAAAATGTCAGTTGCAAGCTTTGAAGAGATGGAATCAAAGGAGACTATAGTATCATCTGAAGGTGATCGATTTTCTGATATTGTTAGAGAAAGGTAACGTTCCAATTGATTTCAATGTGTGTGTGTGTGTGTGTTTTATGTTTTTAAAATCAATGTCTATAAGTATCTAGATAATAGTTAAAATATAGAGCTCTAGAAATAGATAATAAAATCAAGTCCATACTGACAAAGTTAATTTCATGTAAATTATGATTTGAATTTACACTTCTTTTATTGTGCAGGATATATTTTTGCTGTAGTTTCACCCACTAATAACATAGAAAATGTCAAGTATTATTTGATGCAGTGCACTGAATGAAAGATGAAGTTATTGGAAGACTATTACGATAACGATTTTATATATGAAAGAGGGTTTATTATACTCAAAGGTTATTTTTTCCAAGAAACTCACCAAACTGAGAGTAATGTTTACTTTCAAGACTATCAACCCGATGTCATAAGTTGTTAATATAGTCACTTGGTGTGTGCAGTGCACATAAAGTTGATAGAATTTCAAAACAAAAAATCAAAAGTTAAAAAATAGAGAATGCCAAAATTTGACCATGAACGGATCATTGAAGATGGCATTCCATTAGAATTTTTTAATTGAACTACTCAAAAATTTCTTCTACTTGGATTCATCTTTGAGAACTTAAAGTTCAAGTACATTGTTAGCATTTCATTTTGTGTGCTCTTAAGTTATACATTCTTAAGAATGTGATGATGTGAAAGAGATACTCATTGGGTATTGTATTGAGTTACAAAGTTATATGTATATTGATTTCTATGTAGACCTATATTGGGGATTTACTACTCTGTTAATTTGTAATGTATAATGCATTTCTATTACTCTATTATTTTGTGATTTTGGTTGGTTGAGTTGAGCATTGTTACTTCTCTGTTAATTTATGATTGTGGTTAGTTGAATCATTTACTAACATTATAGGAATGATTGAATGCAAAATGTACCAACTAAATGCAAATTTACTTTCATTTCTACATATTCATAAATTTAAACTATATGTAAAACCTTTACAAGAATCAAGCCATGCACATGCATCATGCAAATTGTGGGTCATGTTTTATAATGCATTTTTATCTAACTTATGTTTGTGAATTCAAACAACTTTATAAATTAAAAGTTAACTATCAACCGACATCCATAGTAGCCTTTCTATACATGAATGCAAAATGTACATACCATATTTTACAATGCAATTTTAAGTTATCATTGTTTTAGACATTTACACCAAATTATAAGATTCATTCAAATGCAAAATGTAGACCTCACATTTTGTAATTTGCAATTTTAATATATTCATTTTAAATAAGTCAAGACAAAACAACTTTAAAAAGAAAACCTAAGAATCATCTACTAACATTATAGGAATGATTAAATGCAAATATGTAAAACATTTAAAAGCATCAAACCATGGATGCATCATGCAAATTGTGGGCCATGTTTTACAACACAATTTTATCTAACTTATTTAAATGTGCATTCAAACAACTTTATATTAAAATTTAACTATCAATTGACATCCATAGTAGTCTTTCTATACATGAATACAAAATGTGCATGTACCATATTTTATAATGCAATTTTAAGTTATCATTTTTTTAGACATCTAGATCGAATTATACTTGATTCATTCAAATGAAAAATGCAAACCACATTTTGATATTTGCAATTTTAATATATTCATTTTAAATAATTCAAAACAAAACAACTTTAATCAAAACCTATGAATCATCTACTAACATTATAGGCAAGGATAATTTTAGGGGCGAATGTTCGCCCTTTGGCGAAATTAAGGGGTTTTAAATTTTTAGTGGGTGAATATTTTGTATCATAGTATATTTTACAAATCACCTCAAATAGCCCACCTTATTTTAAGGGAGAGGGTAAAAAAGGTAAATTTAGCCCTTGAAATTAGGAGTTACAACCTTCCATTCGCCCATTTTCAAAATAGGTTTTATTTAAGTGA
>APFE031358687.1:57611-170878 GCA_000404065.3 Pinus taeda
ACATGTATATATTAGAAATTTTAAATTGCATGTATAAAAATGCATAAACTCACAATATTAAAAAAATCGTTACACAACTTTTTCAAATTGTTTAGATGATCCTATCCCCATTGTCAACTCCATCGCTAAAGTCCCAAGACAATGGAAAGCATCTCCCCAAACCTAAAAATTTCTAAATATTTTAAAATTAGAAGAAAAATCTATAGATCATTTTTTAGTGAAACTTGCGCTTCAATTTATAACAAAACATAAGTGAAATATTCAATACTTGTGGCACATCTCCAATAAGGAGGAAGAGGGTGACTGTATTCCCAAAACATTTGTCGGAATCGGAATATGTTAACATTTAATTATATATACATAATTATTTAATTATTTCTTTTAAAAATATGTCAGGTCACAATATACCGATATAACAAAAGTAGAATAATAACTATATAAACATGAACTCTTCAAAATATCTTCATTGGAACTTGAACCTAGGACCATGAAATTATCAAAATTTTCATTCAACAAACGAGTTAACTGCAAATGGTGAACATATGATACATTTATGTTAGATTATATATGAAAAAAATAACAAAATGTATATGAATTGACATTAACACATACATTACAAATTACATTAAAATAACAACCCTAACCATTAACACATACGATCCCACACCCTCTTCTTCATGAAAATCTAGGTCTTGCCAACACATTACGACAAGCCTTTGCCTATGCTTTAAGCTCCTCAATATTCATATTATCTATATCATCCTATATTTTATATACAAAATTAGCACGTGCATTAACTCGTTCTCTTTTCTGATTTAGACCGATCTCAATTCCGGTCAATGAACTCTGTATGTTGTCTATAATGGCATCCCTTCCTTCTTGACTAATTTGAGAAGTGGTATTCATCTCTTACCACAAAGTTACCAAACGAGGAGGTTGGCATACCAAAGGTGGTAGAAGGTGAGGAAATTCAGTATCACGTAATGTGCCCTTATGATTATACAATCGACCTTTCCCAGTACTATAATATTCTAATGGAAGGTCATTATAATCAGGTTTCATACCCAAAAAAAATATGCATAAAATAATATTGAAAAATAAACTGGAACCTCATCATTCCATGGCATATTTCCATACGCTGCAAGGAATCTATCATATAAATGGCAAGCTATACTAGGGTGCTTCAAATGTTGCACCATGATCATCTTTCTTTTCGGCCCTTCTTTGAAATTAAACATAGATTTTTCCTCTTCCTTTGTAACCCTTTTATTAACCTCAACCCATTTATCGCGACCCATCACTATTTATTTTCTATGCCTTATCATATCTATAAATGAACCTGTGGTTGGCCCAAGCTTCTCGTAAACATCAAGAAACAAGGTTAAAGAGTGCATAACTATTTCTAAGCTTTCTCTACTCTCTGCAAGGAGCTCCAAACTCCCAAGATCTTTCCTCAATTTAGAATAATGAGTTTTGAACTTTTGTAATGTGCATTGTTAGATGTTTATCTCCAAAGGTATCTCATTTGGAATATCATATGGATAAAAAGTATTTCGTGTCTTACCTTCTTCTTGAATTGTCTAACTTCGTTTACGTCTACTTGGATCAACATTTTCACCCTCTGGATCAATATATAAAATTACATAAACATAAAAACATGTGAACAAATGTGTTCATACATGTATGCAATATAGACATGTATAATTTACCAAAATGATGTGGACCACCCACAGGATTTTGACTAGCTAGAGATTGATGACCTCCTGAAGAATGTTGACGACTGTCACGCGACAACATTGTGTGCGAAGAATCTAAAAAAAATAGAAAAGCAATTCAATATTTATTTTTACAATACATATTATTCTACTTATTTATCATTTAATTAAATGCATATATATATATATATATATATATATATATATATATATATATATATACCTTGTTGATGTCAACGATGGACCTCCCCATATTCATTTGATATTTTCTTTGATCCACAACCTCAGCCTCCCGCTCTAGTAGATGGATGATACTCTATTGATGTTTTCATAGAAGAATGATGTGGCAAATGCTCATCCATGATATGGATATCTATAGATATATAGACATGCATGATATTTAAAATGTTACCTCGTGGATTTACAATTCTTTTTAAAAATGCTATTTTAAAAGATCAAGAATTCAGAAAATTGTTGTAGCCCTTGAAGTTACCTCATGCATTTAAAAATCTTGAAATTTCTATTTAAAAAAATTAAGAATTCAGAAAATTGATATAACCCTTGAAGTTACCTCATGAATTTAATTGATTTAACCCTTGAAATTACATCATGTAGTTTAAGATTTTAAAATTTCTATTTAAAAACATTGAAAGAATTCAAAAAAATAATGTAACAATTTGAAACTCTTCATTTAAAATATACTCAAGATTAAAAGCACAAATGTTGAAGCATGCACATTTCGAAAATTAAATACAAAATTTCAAAAACATGTCAAGTTCATCAAGTTGTGCTTACATAGTGGGGGCACACTTGGTATAGAATTGGAAATAACACATGGTCATTAAAAATGACACATTGATAACTAAAAACACACATATCAAAGATATCTTACAATGTCCATCAATAAATATTGATGGAGAACTTCTTAACACTAATTCATCTTTCACACACAAATCTTGAATTGGCATTGCCCCATACAATAGATCACTAGACATCCTATTAACATTTGCACAATGTTTATTCTAAATGATTGAAATTGACTGACAATATTTTTTGTTTCTCCATGCAGTTGTTTTAACCTCTCCTTTTTAACTTGGTACATGCCTTTCATCTGGTTCCATAGAAGTTCAAAATTGGTGAAGACTACAATTCCATTGGATCCATACTCCCTAGCTTTTCCTAAGCCTTTTATCAATGCAATATATTATGCTTAATTGTTTGTTGTTCTTCTAGGTACATTCCTTTTCCTTTGAAGGAATTTGTTTGTCACAATATTGCATAGCACATAAGTAATCACTACTTGCATTGGATTGGGATAACAAGAAACTTCTATGCATAATGCCCATTTTCAACTATGTTTAATGGGTTTTTCGATCCCTGTAAAAAACAAATTCAATAAAATCAATTTAATATAATAAAAGAAGTATTGTTAGGTTGTGCAAAAGATTATTGTTTAGAAACATCTATCAGAAGGCTAGGTAACAACAAAGGTTGTTTCTACTTGGTTGGATGGTTGGAGAATTGCAAGAAGAAAACATCTAGAGATCTCTAATTCAACTCAACTACAAATCTCTAATTCATTCAACTTAGCTTCAACTCAATTGAAGATTTAAAGTATTTACTATTTTATTTTTATGTTCATTCCACATATACAAATATTTCTAATTCAACCTAGCTTCAAATCATCCAAATTTGAAAGTATTTCTTAATTTATTTTTATTTTCATTCTTGGAAATTTAACACTTATTCATGCCTAGTTTGAAAGTATTTCTTAATTTATTTTTATTTTTATTCTTGGAAATTTAACACTTATTCATGCCTTGTTATAAAATCCGTTTATTAAAGCTATAATACATGTTTATTTATATGCCATACATGGGTATCTTTATATGCTTCTTTAAAAACTATAGTTAAAGAAGAAGAAAAAAAATGAAATGAAAAACGATAGACCGATTTTATTCTAGTAAATTTAACACTTGTATTACCTTGTTATAAAATTTTCTTACTAAAAATACAATACATGTCTATTTATATGATCTAAATGGATCTATTTATATATGCTTCTTTCATAATATAGTTAACAAAGAGGAAAAATAAATAAAATGAAATATGATAGACCCAATTTTATTCTAGTAAATTTAATATCTATGTTGTTTTCTTAAAATTAAAACACCACAAATATATGACAAAGCAATTCCAACACTTTAATTAGCTTCAATCTCATGCACTCAACAAAATAGAAATGAAAAAGATGTATCTCAAAAAGAAGCTACTACTTGAAAAGAGCAAGTACAAGAGTTCTCAATTAGGTGTATTATGCTTCATTTTAGGAAGATAATAAGGCCCATGTTCCAAGAAAATAGGGAAGCAAAGTGAATTACACATAATGAAAAAGGAAACATAAATGAAAATATAAAAACAGAAGCAAGAAAAGTATGTTACCAAGCAGCATCAAGGTTGTTCTACAAGATAAATCAAGGTATAACAAGTCAACCCAATTAATGTTAAACTTAAAACACCAAAAATGGATGATAAAACAATGCCAACACTATAATTAGCAACCCAATAACATTAAAATTAAATCATAAAAAATAATTGACAAAGCAATTCCAACACTCTAATTAGCCTAAATCTCATGCACCCAACAAAATAGAAATGAAAAAGATGCATCTCAAAAAGAAACTACTACTTGAAAAGAGCATTTACAAGAATCTTCAATTGAGTGTATTCTACCTCATCTTAGGGAGGTAATAGACCCATGTTCCAAGCATATAGGGAAGCAAAGTGAATTACACATAATGAAAAAGGAAACATAAATGAACATATAACAACAAAAATAAGGAAAATATGTTACCAAGAAGCATCAAGGTTGTTCTACTAGATAAATCAAGGTAGAACAAGTCAACCCAATAACATTAAAATTAAAACACAAAAAATAGATGACAAAGCAATACCAACACTCTAATTAGCTTCAATCTCATGCACCCAACAAAATAGAAATGAAAAAGATATATCTCAAAAAGAAACTACTACTTGAAAAGAGCAAGTACAAGAGTTCTCAATTAGGTGTATTCTGCTTCATTTTAGGAAGATAATAAGACCCATGTTCCAAGAAAATAGGGAAGCAAAGTGAATTACACATAATGAAAAAGGAAACATAAATGAAAATATAAAAACAGAAGCAAGGAAAGTATGTTACCAAGAAGCATCAAGGTTGTTCTACAAGATAAATCAAGGTATAACAAGTCAACCCAATTAACATTAAACTTAAAACACCAAAAATGGATGATAAAACAATGCTAACACTGTAATTAGCAACCCAATAACATTAAAATTAAATCATAAAAAATAATTGACAAAGCAATTCCAACACTCTAATTAGCCTAAATCTCATGCACCCAACAAAATAGAAATGAAAAAGATGCATCTCAAAAAGAAACTACTACTTGAAAAGAGCATTTACAAGAATCTTCAATTGAGTGTATTCTACCTCATCTTAGGGAGGTAATAGGCCCATGTTCCAAGCAAATAGGGAAGCAAAGTGAATTACACATAATGAAAAAGGAAACATAAATGAACATATAACAACAAAAATAAGGAAAATATGTTACCAAGAAGCATCAAGGTTGTTCTACGAGATAAATCAAGGTAGAACAAGTCAACCCAATAACATTAAAATTAAAACACAAAAAATAGATGACAAAGAAATACCAACACTCTAATTAGCTTCAATCTCATGCACCCAACAAAATAGAAATGAAAAAGATGTATCTCAAAAAGAAACTACTACTTGAAAAGAGCAAGTACAAGAACTTCCAATTAAGTGTATTCTGCCTCATCTTAAGAAGATGATAAGACCCATGCTTTAAGAAAATAAGGAAGCAAATCGAAATACACATAATGAAAAAGAAAACATAAATGAACATATAACAACAAAAGCAAGGAAAGTATGTTACCAATAAGCATCAAGGTTATTCTACAAGATAAATGAAGGTAGAAAAAGTCAACCCAATTGACATTAAAATTAAAACACCAAAAATGGATGGAAAAGCAATGCCAACATTCTAATTAGCAACCCAATAACATTAAAATTAAAACACAAAAAATAGATGCAAAGCAATGCCAACACTCTAATTAGCTTCAATCTCATGCACCCAACAAAATAGAAATGAAAAAGATGTATCTCAAAAAGAAACTACTACTTGAAAAGAGAGTACAAGAACATTCAATTAAGTGTATTATGCCTCATCTTAGGAGGCTAATAAAACCCATATTCCAAGCAAATAGGGAAACAAAGTGACTTAAACATAATGAAAAAGGAAACATAACTGAACATATAACAACAGAGGCAAGGAAAATATGTTACCAAGAAGCATCAAGGTTGAACTCTACAACATAAATCAAGGTAGAAGAAGTCAACCCAATAACATTAAAATTAAAACACCAAAAATAGATGAAAAAATAATGGAAACACTCTAATTAGCAACCCAATAACATTAAAATTAAAACACCAAAAATACATGACAAAGCAACGCCAACACTTTAATTAGCAACCCATTAAAATTAAAATTAAAACACCACAAATAAATGACAAAGCAATGCCAACACTCTTATTAGCTTCAATATCATGCACCCAACAAAATATAAATGAAAAATATGTATCTCAAAAAAAAACTATTACTTGAAAAGAGAAAGTACAAGAACCTTCGGTTAAGTGTATTCTGTCTCATTTTAGGAAGATGATAAGACCCACGTTCCGAGCAAATAGGAAGAAAAGTGAAATAGACACATTGAAAAAGAAAACATAAATTAACATATAACAATAGAAGTAAGGAAAACATGTTACCAAGAAGCATCAAGGTTATTCTACAAGATAAATCAAGGTAGAACAAGTCAACCCAATTAACAAAATTAAAACACCAAAAATGGATAACAAAGAAATGCCATAGCAATCCAATAACATTAAAATTAAAACACAAAAAATAGATGACAAAGAAATGCCAACACTCTAATTATCTTCAAT
Source organism: Pinus taeda (assembly GCA_000404065.3). NCBI lineage: Eukaryota > Viridiplantae > Streptophyta > Pinopsida > Pinales > Pinaceae > Pinus > Pinus taeda. Next base: position 64,350 of record APFE031358687.1, read on the forward strand.
CTCATGCACCCAACAAAATATAAATTTAAAAGATGTATCTCAAAAAGAAACTACTACATGAAAAGAGAAAGTACAAGAACATTCAATTAAGTGTATTATACCTCATCTTATGAGGCTAATAAGACCCATGTTCCAAGCAAATACGAAAGCAAAGGGAATTAAACATAATTAAAAAGGAAACATAAATGAACATTTAAAAACAAAGCAATGAAAGTATGTTACCAAGAAGCATCAAAGTTGAACTCTACGACATAAATCAAGGTAGAACAAGTCAACCCAATAACATTAAAATTAAAACATAAAAAATAGATGAGAAATAAATGGAAACACTCTAATTAGAAACCCAATAACATTAAAATTAAAACACCAAAAATAAATGACAAAACAATGTCAATACTCTAATTAGCAACCCAATAACATTAAAATTAAAACACCAAAAATAAATGACAAAGCAATTCCAACACTCTAATTTTCTTCAATCTCATGCACTCAACAAAATAGAAATCAAAATGATGCATCTTTAAAAGAAACTACCACTTGAAAAGATCAAGTATAAGAACCTTCAATTAAGTGTATTCTGTCTCATCTTAGGAAGCTAATAAGACCCATGTTCCAAGAAAATAGAGAAGCAAAGTGAATCACACATAATGAAAAATGAAACATAAATGAACGTATAACAACAAAAGCAAGGAAATTATGTTACCAAAAAGCATCAAGTTTGTTTTACAAGATAAATCAAGGTAGCACAAGTCAATCTAATAACATTAAAATTAAAACACCAAAAATGGATGACAAAGAAATGTCAACACTCTAATTAGCAACCTAATAACATTAAATTAAAACACAAAAAATAGATGACAAAACAATGCCAACACTTTAATTAGCTTCAATCTCATGCACCCAACAAAATATAAATTTAAAAGATGTATCTAAAAAAAAACTACTTTTAGAGAGAAAGTACAAGAACCTTCAATTAAGTGTATTATGTCTCATCTTAAGAGGTTAATAAGATGCATGTTCCAAGCAAATAAGGAAGCAATGTGAATTACACGTAATGAAAAAGGAAACATAAATGAATATATAACAACAAAAGAATGGAAAATATGTTACCAAGAAGCATCAAGGTTGTTTAATGGCCATGACATCATCCTCTTTTTTATTGGCGTCCTCTTCGTTGATCAAATTTTTCATTTTGTCAATTAAAATGGTATGTGCTTAGAAGATAGGGATATGATACTAACATTAATGATAGGTGCATCATTTTTAGTTCCTTGTCACTACATCATATTCCCATATTCTTAGCATATAACGTTTTGATCGAGTAGGGGCTCCTAATAATTGTAGGGCTTCTCTTTGGAGCGTTTTGGAACATTTGGACCATAGTTCTATGAGATAAATCAAGATAGAACATGTCAACCCGATAACATTAAAATTAAAACACCAAAAATAGATGACAATGCAATGCCAACACTCTAATAGAAACCCAATAAAACTAAAATTAAAATACCAAAAAATAGATGACAAAGCAATGCCAATACTCTAATTAGCTTCAATCTCATGCTGCCAATAAAATAAAAATGAAAAAGATGTATCTCAAAAAGAAACTACTACTTGAAAATAGCAAGTACAAGAACTTTCAATTAAGTGTATTTTAACTCATCTTAGAAAGCTAATAAGACCCATGTTCCAAGAAAATAGGGAAGCTTGAAGTGAATTACACATAATTAAAAAGGAAACATAAATGAACATATAACAACAAAAGCAAGGAAATTATGTTACCAAGAAGCATCGAGGTTGTTCTACCAGATAAATCAATGTAGAACAAGTCAACCCAATAACATTAAAATTAAAACACCAAAAATAGATGACAAAGCAATGCCAACACTCTAATTAGCTTCAATATCATGCACCCAACAATAAGTGTAGTAATTTTTTAATCAAAATTTGGTAAAAAATTTAATTTAAACAGGGTTTAAATATTTGATTTAGATATTCAAGAAAATTATTTCAATTTCATTTATTTATATAGTGGTGACCACCACAATATATAGCATCTTTCAATTTAGACCATCCTATTAAAAAGATTAATTAGCAAAATCATTAAAGTGCCCAATTCCAATAGCGGAACACCTATCAACGTAATTAATAATCATAATAATTTCATGTTTTTAATATTAATCTTTTCTTTATTCCAAAATAATATAACAAGGCTAACATTTATTATTGATCTTTAACTTTTTTTTTTTTTTTTTTTTTTTTCACAAGATCGATTACTCATATATTTAAAAAACTGTGCGTGCTAGAACTGTTACATAGGATTCAAGGATAGCAGTCACCAATGAAGTCCAAAATCGGGACGCAGCCCGTGACTTCTGTGAGATTAATTTGAAAAGAAATTGCTGGAAAAGATACCTACTATACTGTCTTACAAACAACCCATCTATGAGCTTTACTTTACTGTTCATTTAACTAGCATCAAAGTCGGTTTACTTCAACTTTCCTCTGTTCATCTCTTTGTTCCTCTTTTTGACTTGCCTAGGTGGATGCCTCCGCCTGCATGCTATCCGTGAGTTTCTTGATATGGTCGATAGCCTCCTCCAGAAGTTGACACTTCACCTTGAGTTCCTCGATTTCCTTTCTCTGCTTGACCAGCTTCAAAATCACTCCTCAGCTCTTTGTGATGTTTAACAAATGGGGCTATCCAGAACTCATGCTCTTTACACAGAGTGCATGTGTCATTCCCAGGCAAAGGGATTTCCTTGTTGCGCTGTGCCCTCCTGTGCTGCATGTTAAGGTTTTCTGTCATGGCTTGAAAGAAGCTGATTAGTAAACAGAGATTTAAGATAAGCCTTGTATTATGCTTGAGGACGGCAGGGGAGGGGTACTGAGCTCCCAATCTCTTAGAGGTGGCTTGCTTTGGTCTGGGGAAGCGAAAGGGGCTCAAAATTCTGAGTGCGCACTGGAGAATCTCACTCCCTTGGACAACTACACAATCATCCAGGCTTCGAAGCCTTTTTAGCTGTGGCTGGGGCTGCAATGCTTGTGTGAGAAGAACGCTCGGAGGAGCAGGAATATAAAGGGAAGGAGGGAGCCATACTGGGAGAAGATCCCTGAATGATGGAGCGCTGTCTGTATAAGAAGGAACGGAATGATGAAGCGCTATCTGTATAGAAGATCCCTGACCAAAGATCCTGAAGGGACGTTTTCCTATCGTGCCAGGGGGGAGATCACGAACGGGGCTGTAATCGAGAATAGAGGAGGAGGGCGGAAGAGTGTGAGGGGTGTGATGATCTTCCAAAGACTTGCTGAAGGGGTGGTTATAGGTCTGACAATACTCAGAGGGACTTTTCTGATGGCCTGAAAGACTACTTGACAAATTAGGGAATGTCTTTGTCATAGATTTTCTCATTTTCTCTTACCTGTCCCTGTTGTCGATTTACCGCCTTGTTGGCAATGGAGTCAGCTTCTGCGTTATGCTCCCTCAACACATGTCTGAAGGTGACCTCCCCCAAACTTCGGATGTTTTCTGTGATCCGCTTTCTGATGTTGTTGAGGCCTTCTCTATTAAAATCTTTATCATTGATTATTGCTGAGATTATGATAGCCGAGTCCCCGAATATAATTGGGTTCTTTAGTCCCAAGTTGGAGAGAATTGTGGTGCCGAGGAGGAGACTGTAAGCTTCGGCTGCGTTGTTCGATGTCTTTCCCAATCCCCATTCATAACTGCAGATGTGTTTTCCTTCTTGGTCTTTTATTACTCCTCCTACTCCCGCAGCTCCGGGATTGTTCTTCGATGCTCCGTCAAAGAACAAAAGTGGGCGGTCTTGCTTGCTTGTCCATTGCCTTATTTCATCCTTAGTTCCCCTGAGTTTCCAATTAGCCTATTTTTGAATGGCTTTATTCTGAGTTGGATGTTTCTGAGCATGGTTCACATTGAAATTATTGTACCAATCTCATTCCTCTTGAGCCCAGCTGAGCTGGTTTGGGGGTGCTATGAAATTTGCACTTACTACCTCCGAGATGTTTGCTATAGTTTTGGCTATTACGCTGTCCATGTTAGGCCTTTTGTTTTTGAAAACATATTTATTCCTTGCGAGCCAGAGGTTCCAGCATAAAGTAGCTGGGATGCACTTCCAGATTCTTGTAATATTATTCTTGTCCTTCATAGAGTATGGATAGGCTCTTTTCCAATTCTTCTGGAGGTTATGCATCTGATCAGGGGGTCCTCTAATGTCCAAGGGTCTCGTTATTCTGTTCCAGCAACATTGAGCGAACGAGCAGAGAAGGAAGGAGTGCTGAATTGACTCTTCCTCTGCCCAACAGAAGCTGCATATCGAAGGTCCTTGTATCCCCCTCTTTCTCAGGTTCTCCGCTGTAAGGATTCTTCCTTTTAATAGAGTCCAATTGAAGTGCTTTACCTTTGGGAGACATTCTGTCTTCCAGGCCGCTGAGTAAAGGTTCCAATTGGCAGTGGGGGTTAAGTTTTGAAGGGATTTATATCCTTCTTTAACCGTGAAGGAGCCTCCCCCCGAATCCCAGATATATCTGTCCTCTTTGTCCTTGTTTGTTGGGGCTAATCCAGATAAAGAGAGCTTCAGATTGTGCCACAGAGCTTTTAAGTCCGGAGGTAGGTTCAGGTCTTTCCAGGCCTGCCATCTACTTTGATTCCATAAGGATATGTCATGCATGGTGATTATGTGTCTCTCCTCCATCCAATTTTGCAAAGGTCTAAGCTCTTGAAGGAGGGTTCTTGGATTGGAGTTCAAGATTCTGTCTGTCCAAATATTAATACTTTGACCATTACCTGGGAGCTTGGAGACATTTTCCTTGAAGTGTGGCAGAACTTTCTTCACTAGACGCCACATCGGAGTGCAAGGCCTGTCTGCTATTGGATCGTTGAGGATATTGGAATTTGGGCCTCTAAGATACTTCCTTTTGATTGCTTCCACCCACCATGAGCCAGTTCCTGTGAGAATCCTCCAGATCAGCTTAAGCCCCAACGCCTGGTTGGAGAGGCTTGGAATTTTTATAGATAGGCCTCCTTTTTCGTAAGGAAGGGTTACTTGGTCCCAGCTAACAAGACTGAATTTTTTTGTGTCTTGTTTACCTCCTTGCCAGAGAAAACTTCTCATTATGAGCTCCATGTGTTTGTGGATACTAGCAGGGGCCATAATGATTGCGTATTGGTATATTGGGAGTCCAGAAAGGACGGCCTTTATGAGGATTGTTCTGCCAGCTAGGTTGAGCCAAGAGGCTCCCCAGTTTTGGAGATGTCCTCTCATTTTTTCAATGTGGTTTGTCCATACTTCTGCTTTAATATGTTCCTTTGCCAGGGGCAGGCCCAGATAAGGGAAAGAACTCCAATTTTTTTGGAGAGGAATCTCCAAGATTTGGGAGATTCTTTGCTGGATCTGAAGAGGCGCATTCCAAGTGTAGAGCTTGCACTTTCTGTTATTCAGTTTTCCTCCCGAGACTTGAAGAAAAGCATCCAAAGTCTTTTTAAACCTCCTAGCCATTAGACTAGAAGCACCCCCAATTAGTAAAGTGTCGTCTGCAAACAATGAATGGTTTATTTCCTTTGCCCCTCTCTCAATACGGATGCCTGTAATTTCTTTCTTATTGCGCAGATTTTCTAGGTGGAAGCTGAGAGACTCCGCCATGATAATGAAAAGGAAGGGGGAGAGGGGGCAGCCTTGCCTTAGGCCTCTGGAGCTTCTGAAAGAAGTGCTGGGCCTGCCATTGATCAGTGGGGCGGTCCAGGAATCAAAGATACAAGCTCTAATCAAGCTGATAAAGTTGGAAGAGAAACCGAATTTCTTTAGAACCGCGCAAAGGAAGGAGTGGTCTACTCGATCGAAAGCGTTGGCCATGTCCAGTTTGATGATCATTCCACGCTCTCCTCTGTTGTAACTGCTGTGTATTGCTTCCTGGACTAAAATAACATTATCTATGATCTGCCTCTTTGGGACAAACCCTCCCTGGTTCTCTGAGATTATGAGAGGAAGAAGATTCTTTATCCTGTTTGCTATTATTTTTGTTATGGTTTTGTAAGAGACGTTACAAAGCGAGATGGGCCGAAATCTATCAAAGGATTTGGGGTCGGCTTCCTTGGGGATCAAGGCTATATGTGAAGACTTTGTATTGTCCCCCAATTTATGTTTTCTAAATGCATTTTTAACCATTCTTACAAAGTCCTTCTTTATAATGTCCCAATGCTGTTTGTAAAATGCAACTGTGAAACCATCCGGCCCGGGGGCCTTGTCCTGCTGCATGCCAAAGATAGCCTCTTGGATTTCTTCTACTGTAGGTTCTTGCTCCAGCTTGTTATTGTGTTCCTCTGTTATCTTGCTCTCAATTATACTTAGGAAGTCATCACTGTCATGGTGCTGGTTCGCCGAAAGGAGAACTTTGAAGTGCGCATGTGCTGCGTTTTTTATGGCTTCTTGATCCCTGAGTTCTCTCCCATCGACTTCTATTCTGTTTATCTGGTTAATTGCTCTTCTAATCTTGACATTATTGTGGAAGAATGAGGTATTTTTATCCCCAGCTTTTAACCAGAGACAGCGTGATTTTATTCTTTGCTCTTCCTCCTCCATGCGATTTTGCCGGTAAAGCTCTTTGTACAGCTCTTTTTCCTTGTCTAGATCCTCTGCTGTGTATTGCATCTGCTCTTTTTCTTTATGCCATCGCTCCATTTCCAGTTGCAGCTCTGTTTTCTTTTTCTTCTCAGCAATTGTGTTTTCCCTAGCCCATTGCTTTATGGCTCTCCTGAGGTGCTTTAGCTTTGACTCCCAAACGAAATGGGGTGAGCCAATAACTTCAATCGACCATTGTTCCCTTACCAAGGTGCGGAAAGCCTCGTGGTAGTCCCAGGATCTATTATATTTAAAAGGAAGAGGGCCCAAATTTGCTCCTTTGTCCATGGAGAGAACCACGGCCTTGTGGTCCGATGCTGTGCCATGGATTATGTGGCTCCTAATTGTTTGATAATTTTCTGCTACTCTTTCCTGTACTAGTAACCTGTCTAACCTCTCCTTTATGTTGTGGATTCCTGCTCTTCTGTTTGTCCATGTGTATTTCCCATTTGTTAGGGGAGGGTCAATCAGTTTGAAGTGTTGTATGATGGATTCCAACTTGTCTCTGAACTGATCAGCATGGAAAATCCCCCCATACTTTTCATCTATCTGCCTTATTAGGTTCAGGTCTCCTCCTAGGATTACCCCACTGTTGTGAGTGGTACTGAGGTCCATTTCTAGGGTGTTCCAGCAGCTTGCTTTATCTCTGTAATGGTTAGGAGCATAAATGTTGTAGATGTGGTAAGATTCCCGGGTGCTTTTGCTCTTTAGTTCTGTTCGAATCCACCAATTACAAAGCTGGGAGTTGATTATTTCCCATTTGTTTGTATTCCATAACGTTCCGATGCCTCCTGAAGCTCCTGATGAGCCTTTTGAAATGCCTTGGTAGTTTCTGAATCTTTGGGTTTGGAGGAGAAAGTCTTGCTCGGTAGTTTTGGTCTCCTGGATTAGGAGGATATCTGGCTTTTCCTGGTTAATGAGATCCTTGATTGCTTTTAGCTTTACAGGTGAGCCGAGCCCCCTACAGTTCCAAGAGACCAAATTCATTATTTACCAGTATTGAGGTGGGTTCCTGATTTCTCCTTGGCTTTCTCGCCACTTCCTTTTAGCTTGCCTAAGAAGGAATCCATTGGTTGCTGGGTGCCTGTTGCCATTTCCTTCGCTGCTGTTTCATCTCTTAACTCTCTGTTTGATTTTCGACCGGCTTTTCTTGGGGGATCAGATGGCTGGGGAGCTTCCTTGGCTTTGTTCCTTGTAAGGATTCTTTCAATGGTGGGGCGGGGGGAGGGAGGAGGGTTAGAGCAGGGAGAGGCAGGTGGGGGAGTGAGGGGGGGAGGCCGGGACTTCTGCAGAGATCTTTAACTTATTAGGAAACAAATCAATATTATGTTGTTTTAGTTGTATAATATTAATTTTTAACCTATTCAAAATCAACTCAATATATTTTTAGGTCTATAATATAAATCTTGAAATGAAAATCCTTTGTTGGCTCTTTAATTTGGTCTCTAATTTGAGATTTTATGAGTCTCTTTTTTTTAATATATTTGAAGTGGAATGACTCTTCACGTTGGGCTTGCTGAAGTGGACACTATGATTTCCCTTAAATAAAGAATAAAGAAAAGCGAAAAGAGGAAAAAAAATTGTATGTTTTTCCGTCAATTAAAAAACAAAAAAGAATGAACAATAAATAGAACAATACATGTTTTGTAGTAGAAAAATCGATATGTAGTTTCCAAAATTCCCTTTTCCTTTCTTATTATGATTTCAGGGGAGAGGTCTTTTTCTATATCAACTTTACAAGTTTCTATCTACTAGACGTCGCAAAGGGTGCAAGGAGGTGGAATCTGAACGCGAGCAGTCGTCTGGAAGGCTACAGTTTGGGTGGAATAATCCTCTCCAGTAAATAGATTTTCATGACTATTACTATTTTTCTGCATCAACTTGTAAATTGCAGATTTAGATTTAGGAAGAGTTCTAGAAAAGGTTTCAATGCAAAAAATTCAAAGAAAAAATGCCAACACTCTAATTAGAAAAACAGAGAAGAGACTAATTTTATTTACAGCTTACATGTTATTTAGCTGAAAGACTTACTTTGTCCGAACGAGGAGGTTGAGAAAGTTGCCAACAACGAGTGCAACCAACCAATTCCTCTAGCGCCAAGCTGCAAAAAAAGTAAAAATGTCATAAAAATTCCAATAAAACCTATAAACAAAAAATTTAAATTATAAAAAAAGTTGAATTTTGAATGTACCTCACAGCACTCGGTAAGGCTTCGGCTCAAACCAACTTCACAACACTCAACAAGGCTTCGACTCAAATCAACGGACCTCACAGTGCTCAACAGGGATTCAGCTCAAATTTCACTAATGAACAAACCTCATAGTGCTCGACAACAAAATGAAAAATCAACAGACCTCATAGCGCACGACAACACAATGAAAAATCAACAGAACATACCTCATAATGGTCAACAACACAATGAAAAATCAACAAACTTCACAGCACTTGACAACACAATGAAAACCCAACAGAGCCAGAAACCTCATGGCAGGGTCTAGCCCGTCATATATATAAAACATTTTTTTTACTGAACAAATAGTTCGACCGAATCAGTTATTTGGTTGAATTATTTATTTGGCCGAACTATTTTTTGTCGATTTTTTCAACTCCGACAAAATTTCCGTTTAACGGCTGGTGTTAGTCTAATTAGCGAAAAGTTTGGTCGAACGTTAGTAAAATAGTTTAGCCAAATAAATTTAGAAAAATTCGACAAAAAAAATTATTCAACTGAAAAATTGAGAATGTGAAATTTTCGAAGGCGTTTCTCATAAAAGTGTAACCCAACTTCATGTTTTTACCCACCAGAGGAATTGTGATATATTAATTGGAGATTGACTCTCGTTCACCCCCCACCTCTCCTCTACGTAAAAGACACTTCCTCTACACAAAGATTTGGACATTCATTTAGCACTTCCTCTATCTACGTAAATCACCTACAACCTCGTCATCTTTGGCATCATTGGACAGTGCAGTTGAATAACGATGTCAGTCTCACTGTCAGTTTCAAAGCACTCACCTACGCAATGGCCACTCATAAAATCAGTTTTTTTTTTCTTTCTTTTTTTAAATTATTTGTTAGGAACTGACAAATAAATGCCCTCCACCATGATAATTATGTTCCATCAAAACTTGTTCAACTAATGAAAAAATAGAAATAAGATTGCCAAAAAATTAGAAAATTGTTTTTGAATTTACAAGAAAATTGGAAAATTAAACATTTTCTCTAAAATTTGGTTAAAATTGCAATAAAATCATAAAAATATTGAAATTCAATGCACTTTTATGCAAGGCAAATGTTTATTACTCTTAAAAAAATAATAATTTGTCCAACCATGTGTTGAAAATAAAAAAGAACATAATCAAAGCATGACACCAATGATGTAACCCATGCGACAAATGCTAGATGCCAATATTTTTGCTTGTAGCAAATGTTTTATGTGGCCCACAAATTTTTTTCTAACAAATTAAAAGGTGTGGGAGGTTTTCTTGTGCAAAGGTTTTCTTGTAGAGGAGCTTCGAAATTTTCAGTTCATGAGTCTTTTTTATGTTTTTCAATGAACATGAATTATTTATCTTTAAGAAAACTAGTACAAACACGCACACATGTACCAATTGTACATAACGTCTTAAATCGCAGAACATTTTATAAGCGAACTTGATGTGGAAGTGGAAGTGCAGAAGTTCGAAGCAAACACATCCTCCTACACACGCATCCTCCTAAACAATTTATCCCACACATAATTATGAATAATTGATATATAACAATGGTTATTACAATATCATAGAGAAAATCTCTGATCTATCTTCATAATTTATTGCAGTTCAGGGAAATAAACCATAATCGAAAGGTATGGATTTTACAACACATATTTTTGAGCTACCACGCATCTACAAGGGGAATATTTCGCTTCTATGCTACAAAGTGTTTATCAAGTTTCCTGAAAAGGGAAAAGTAGTGTGCTAAGAGCGCTTATTGTTTTTTAGTTATCTTGTAAAGGTATTTAGCATCGGAGGAGTTAGAGTATATTAATTGGAGATTTGTTATGTTCACCCACCCTTTGTCTATGTAAAAGACACTTCATCTGTACAATGAGTTGGACATTCGTTTTGTTAGGCCCCTATACTACTAGTGTAACCCCTTATTGTTATTAGTACAACCCCCTTGTTATATCGATGTACCCATGTAGTGCCCATATTGTTACTATTGTGCCCCATAGAAGCCCACTATTGTTATTATTGTGCCCTTACATTATTATTGTTATGTCGGCTCTGATTATGTTATGAGCCCTTTGACTCCTATATATAGAAAGGAGGTCTTTTCATTTGTATCATCCAAGAATTGTTCATTTATGTAATGTAAAGGAGGTTGCCCCCTCGAAGAGACTGAATTCTAAGGCGTTGATCTATCTTTTCTATCTTTTCTTGAGCTGGTTTCATAACATTTGGTATCAGAGCTTTGGATTCTAGGGTTTTGCTGCTCCAAACAGGTCATCGTGGAATTTTCGCTATAATATTTTTTCTGTGACGTTTCAGAAGTCACAAAAAAAACCCATTTGAGAAGAAGTCGCATTGAACCTTGGGTCCGAATTTCAAAGCTTTTCATGTGATATTTACGGAGATATGATCTGAGGAAGTTGGTCTTTTTGCAGACTCCTGAATTACATTCCAAACAGGTGACCTAGGGAAAATCGTCATAACTTTCTCTCTGGGGATCAGATTAAAATTTTGTAAGAAGGTACAGAAAGAGGACGGACTGTAGTTTCTTGTATGCATTTTTCAGATTCAAAGGCCGAAACAGTGACACGTGTCACGTCGTACAAGTTCGATCTACTGAATTAGTCTATAATCAGGTCACTGTGGGAGAATTGGCATAACTCTTCATTGGAGAAACCAATTGGGGTCAGACTGGTGGCATTGGAAAGAGGATGTAGAGGACTACTACAGGTCATAGTTTCAGAACTTAAAGATCTGCAAATACAGAGTTACTGTCATTTCAAGTTCGAGCTCCTAAAATCAAGAAAAAGCAAGATGAGGAAGTTTGATGGCAAGGATCCAGTAAATTGGATATGTCAGATGAAGCAATATTTTGATCTACATGGCGTACAACTGTTACAAAAGGTATGTATTGCATCTTCATATTTAGAACCAGATCAATTTTTATGGTATAAAGGGCTTTGTTCTCGTAAAAAACTTGTCACGTGGTCAATTTTCATGGAGGAAATGATAGCACATTATGAGGATACAAAGAGCAACACCTTCTTTAGAGCAACACCACAACAATTGCAAAGAGTAAAAGGGCTTTGTGACATACTAGAAAGTAAAATTATGGCAACAATGAATTCTACTCCTCACAGCTATGAAGATGGAAGTGTTGTTTCTCCTAGCCTTCCACAACCTACAAGGGTTACACCACAACAATTGGAAGAAAAAAGAGAAAAAGGGCTTTGTTACAATTGTGATAGCAAATGCACTAAAGGTCATAAGTGTGTTGAGAAGAAATTATTTTACATAGAGTATGAAGAGGAGGAAGAAAAGGATCAAGAAACATCGAAAGAAGAGGATATACGCCAGGATCCCACCCCAAAGATAGAAGAAACGAATCAGACCATATCTTGTAAAGCATTGGCAGGAATTACCATTCCTCAAACTATCGAGATAGAAGGACATATCAAGAAGAAAAAGGTGCAAGAAGTGAAAGATCATATCAATAAAGAAGAAATGAATCCAACCATATCTTGTAATTCACTAGTCGAAATTACCACTCCTCAAACTATCAAGATAGAGGACATATCAAGAAGAAAAATGTTCAAGAAGTGAAAGATCACATCGAGCATCAAGAAATGAATCCGACCATATCTTGTAAAGGATTGGAAGAAATTACCACTCCCCAAACTCTAGATATAGAAGGACATATCAAGAAGAAAAAGGTTCAAGCAGTGAAAGATCACATGAGCATCAACAACAAGTTCTCCAACTTTTAAAGGATAACGCCACTCTGGTGCAAAATCAAATGAAACAACAGGTAGATCAACATTGCAGTGAAAAATGTTTTGATGTAGGTGATTGGGTATTTTTACTGCTACATCTCAAGCAAGCTATTTATGAGAAGGACATGTTGGCAATACTACATGCACTTAAAAAATGGCGACCTTACCGAATGGGAAGATTCTTCAAGGATGAGGATGTGGAAGCATTGTTTTGTGCTATTTCTATTATCTAACCAGATTGGATAAACGAAGCAAGGGATGAATGGAAGAAGGACGAAGAAGTATGTCTACTTATTCAAAAGTTGCAAAAGATCCCAATTCAAACAATATTGCTAGAAATTGAAGAGGAAAGAAAAATCATATTGGAACTTGGAGAAGTCACAGAAACAAAAACCCAATAGCTACGAAATCGATCAATTTCAGAGTATCTCATCAAGTGGAAGAACTTACCCGCTGAAGGTTCCACATGGAAGGACAAGAATTTTATACAGAAGCATCAAGAACTACTCAAGCGTTGAGGACAATGCTTTTTGAAGGAGAGGGGCATGTTAGGCCCCTATAATACTAGTGTAACCCCTTATTGTTATTAGTACAACCCACTTATGATATTGATGTACCCACGTAGTGCCCATATTGTTACTATTGTGCCCAATAGAAGCCCACTATTGTTATTATTGTGCCCTTACATTATTATTGTAATGTCGGCTCTGATTATGTTATGACCCCTTAGACTCCTATGTATAGATAGGAGGTATTTTCATTTGTATCATCCAAGAATTTTTCATTTATGTAATATAAAGGAGGTTGCCCCCTCGAAGAGGCTAAATTCTAAGGCGTTGATCTATCTTTTCTTGAGCTAGTTTCATAACAGAGTCTACATTGTAACTTTTTTTAAAAGTTGGGGTAGTTAATTCTAACCACTAGTAGGCTATTGGGTTGTGTTATAACCATACCACTAAGAGGTTCTATTATTTTGAGTGCATTTGTTCCATAAATGAGCAAACATATCTAATAGGGATAGGAGGTAGAGCACACATAGAGGATTTGTGCACTGTAGCAACATACATACCACAAGCCATACTTATTTGTACTCACAGCCATACTTCCATTCAGAGAAAGAGAGTGGAGTGGCCTCACCTTCCAGCTGGGTTTTTCTCTCGAAAAGGATTCCTAGGTTATACCGTGTGTCAAATGTGTTTGTGAGATTTAATTTCGCCATTCTATATTTTTTTTGCATAATTTTAATTCACATGCATATCCTATTAACAATAATATACAAATCTATAAATCTAAAAATATATAAAACTGTAATAGTGTATAGTTTGGATTTTTCAAGTATATTTTTATTAGATTTGTTGTGACGAACTATCTAGTGGAATATCCATGATAATTTAGGGATCATAATGGTATATGAGTATGTTTATTTGGGCATATTTTGGAGATTTTCAGAGGATCTAGATCAACTGGGCCAAAAGTCATAAAACACTAATCTATGAATAACCCTTGTGATGCTGCAAACTAGAGGTTTTCATGGCTGGAACAACAAGTCACAAATATAAATTGTAATGTAAATCTCCTCATGGAGGCCTTGAGAAATAAGCTTGGGATATTCAAAGAAGATGGGGGTTTTAATGTAGAGTACAAATCATAAGGGTGATCAAGAGATTAGGAAGAAACAAAGAACAAGATGAAGAAAGGACCCAGAAAAGATCAATCCAGTTTGAATGATGTGAATCAATCACAAGCCCTATTCAAAATAGAAGTGAAGGTTGACATCATGCCATACCATGATGAGATCTATGCTCTGAAGCTAAATCACTAGTTGCAACAACTGGAAGATTATTTTAGTGCCCATCAATTTGAGGAAGAACATAAGATTTCATTTGTGCAGTTGAAATTAGAAGGTCATGCCCTAACTTGGTGGGAAAGCCACACAGAGACACTGAGATTGGAGCGAGAGTCACTAGTAAATAAGTGGAAGGAGTTCAAAACCATTATTAAGTCAGATTTTTAACCTATTGGGTATGTAGAGCACTAGTGGATCTGATGGCACTACTTCAGACAAAAGTTGGGGCAAAGCATGTAGGAGTACACCATAGAGTCCATAAAGATGGCCATAATGTTGGGAATCTCCCCAAAGAACCCATATGTACTCATCAATTATTTGGGAGGTATACATTTTCATATGCGGGAGAAAGTGACATTGTTCAAGCCCAAAATGTTAGATGAGGCTTGTGTATAGACATAATACTTGGATAACATAGGTATGAAGAAAGAACAATCAAATGGATTGAAGCAGAAGGAGAAATAGGACACTTCTAAGGAAAGGAAGAAGAAGAAAAAGACGGGAAAATATAAAAATATGACAACCATAACACACAAGTGAAAAGGCCAAACAGCCATTGTGACATTGACGACCATTTATAAGAGAAGTGCTTGAAGTTGCATCCAAAGCTTAACCTGAAGAACAAAAAGAAAGACAATAAGAAGAAGAATATTATGGTCACTTTTTCGAGAAACCAAGTTTACAATAGCTCGAATGTGGATGAGAAGATCAATTGTAAATCAATACAGAAGGAGGTGAATCTTAATATCCTTAAGAAAAAGGAAGAGAGAGAAATGACCAAGCTCTTCCATATAAAGATATAGGTCATGAAGGAAAATATTGAGGCTTTGTTTGACTCAAGATCACAGGGGAATCTCATTGCAGCATATATTGTTAAGAAATTGGGATTGGAAGTTTGTGATCATCCAAGTCCATACCCACTGGGATAGGTAAATAAGGATACAAAGCTGAAGGTAACAAAATAGTGCAAAATTAGATTTTTTATTAATGCTTATTTTATTAATGAAGTAGAACTAGATATGTTTCCCATTGATGTATCCACAATCATGTTTGGAAGTCCCTACATGTACATGTGATATGCAATATTCATGCATTGAGCCAACCAGTATCAGCTCGTTAAGGATGGAAAATTATCACCAACAATGCACACATTGGCAAATAAAAATGTCATTGGTAAGTGCCAACCATGGCAAGGAAATGATCAATTCCAACAAGAAGTATGTTTTATTGTTTTTAAGAGAAAACTAGTCTGTAAAAGAGTCAGGAAGAGGGAAGTCATCCATGGAGGGGTGTAATAAGAAAGAAAAACAATAAATGTAATAGTTTCTACAAGAATACAAGTATGTTTTCAGAGAGCCTAAATGGTTACCACCTAAGAGGGAAGTGGAGTGCGAGGTCCAACTATTGCTGGAATCCCCATTGCCAAACATTACGGTGTATAGGAAATCTATTATAGAAGCAAGTGAGGGGAAGAAAAATTTGCAACATATACTGGAATAGGGTGTCAATCGACCAAGTACATCACCATGTAGATCACCCATCATCATTGTGCCAAATAAGCATGGGACTTGGTGGATGTGTATTGATTACATGGCATTGGACAAAATCACACTAAAAAACAAGTACTCCCTACCCAGGATAAATGATATGTTGGATCAATTGCAGTAAGAGAAATACTTCACCAAGCTAGACATGAATTTTGGATATCACTATGTTTGATTAAAAAAAGAAGATACCTAGAATATCACCTTCAAAACTAGGACAAATTTGTATGAGTGGTTAGTTAGGTAATTTGGCCTATGCAATGTACCAACTACATTTATGAGACTGATGAATAATGTATTGTTCCCTATTATAGATTCATTTTTTATTGTCTATTTGGATGATATATTGGTATATAATACTACCTGGGAGGAGCACATCTCACATTTGTTGCAGGTGTTGGATATGTTAAAGAAGCACCAACTGCTAGCAAATCTCAAGAAGTGCAGTTTGCATAACAATATTTGATTTATCTAGGGTATGTGATAGGTGGAGGAGAGCTAAAGATAGATCTTGCCAATATGGAGGCCATCATGAAATGGATGGTCCCTTCTAATTTTTATGAGGTTAGGAGTTTCATTAAGGAAGCACAATACCCGAGGAAATTCATAGCCTCATTTTTAGAAGTAGAAACATTGCTCCACACCATAAATACAAGTGGCAATAGTTTCTAGTGGGGAAAGGGTCAACAGAGGGATTTTGAGGAGCTAAAGAAGAAGATCAGTTAAGCAATACTTCTGGAATTAACAAAATTGCAATAGCCTTTTGAAGTGGAGACATATGCAAGTGGGTATGTTGTGGGAGTGGTCTTGATGCAGGGAAGAAGGTCTGTATGCTACCATTCTAAAGTATTTCATGGGATGGTTCTTAACTACCCTACCTACCACAAGGAGCTATGTGCCCCAGTGAAAGCTGTGAAGAAGTGGAAGTGTTATCTAATGGGAAAGGAGAAAGTAATCCACATAGATCACCAACCGCTACAGTACCTGCAGGACCATAGTAAGCTACAATAGACCAAGCATTACAAATGTATGAGATTTCTACAACAGTTTCATTTGGTCATCAAGTACAAGAAGGGAAGCAAGAACAAGTTGGATGACATTCTTTCAAGACCACCCACATCAAATATCAGAGCTTTGGGGACTCTTATGCACATGGAGGCTTTCAACCATGATGCATACAAAGAGGCATATTCAGGTGATGAGGACTTCAAGGAGGTGTTTTAGCGGTTGTAGAGTCAGATTCATGTGCATGATGGTGATAAAACTATTGACTACCATCTTCAGGACGGGTTACTCTATAGGCTGGTGTTGGCTTAGTGGGTCCTAACCTAGGTTCAGAGTTAGTTGCTCCAAACAAAACCATACACCACTGACCCTTTCAGCATCAACCTGCATAGCACAGGTTAGAGTCTCACCCGAAGCAGTATGGGGGGATGCTGGAACCAAGTTTCCGCATCCAAAGATCAATGTAATATCTTCTATTGCCCTAGATATGCCTTCATGTAGATCTATAAGCCCCTAGGGCTTAATACTGCAACTTCCTTTAAACAACCTCTAGAACTTCGCGAAGGTCTACAGTAGGTCTTTGCAGACCCTTAATAGATGAATCAACCACTTACACGCACCATAAATTAACCGTAGATATGAGTTCACACAGATCTACTTAAGTGCTCAATAAGCATAACATAATGTATTATAATCTTTGCGTAAATACTTAACATGCATTGTGTTCAGTTAATAAGACTTATCCAATATAGTCGCGCATCAATACATCATTATTTCATAAAGACATCGTTCCATCACACCATATATCGCCAACATAAATAATAGAAGTAAACATATAAACACATGAATTTCTTCAACCATATTCTTTATTGATCTTCAATATGATGTTACAGACTCAAAACTTCCCTGCGCACTCAGCTGTAGGGGTCCGCGCACTCAGCTGCGGACTCTACTCTAGGCCTCCATGTACTCAGATGTGGAGCCTTTTCCCTTCTATATACCCACTACTTACTTGCCCTTTTTCCTCAGACGTAGACATAAGCATCCTTTTTACTCTCTTAAGACACACCTATTTATAGATTTTTACATACAATCCCATGGTCCACAGACCATGGGTGGATCTCAAAACCAAATCGAATTTACATAACCAAGGGTCTAAAACCCCTTTTGACTTCTAACTATTTACGCACTCCACATCCACAAATTGTGGGGACTTTACATCTTTTTATCAAAATTCACATCAAAACTTGGGTTTTTAACCCCAAAACTAACCCAGGGGATCCCATCCCAATAGGCACCCAACATAAAGGTCATGACTCATCCTCGAGTCACTCAGTTGGCATGATGATCTTGCTGTGAAGATCCCCCAACTCCACCTGCATAACTGCAACCTCGGCAGTGCTCTGTGTAGCTTCCTACTTAACCTCTTCTACGAGCTGCTCTGGAGTTGGTCCATCCGGGGCCAACTTGATCTTTTTCTATTTTTGTTGCAAGCCTATCAGCTTCCCCTAAATGTTGGTTGAGAATTTGTAAGCTTCTTTTGGCTAAGGTCCCAACCTGGCCTTAAGCACGACCTCCTTTTTCTGAGCTGCCTCTACTTGTGCGAGGAGTTGCTTCCCCTCTTGCAACTTGGAGAGGCATTGCAGTGTAACAATTGAGCGCGCCATCGCCCTAACCTCGTCATACTATTTTTGGAGCTCATGAATCTATGTATTCAAGATCTGCAGTTTGGGTCTTCCTGCAGAGTCGTTACCAACTCCATTTCCTGTTCAAACAAGGTTGTGTAGTCAGTGACTACAACATCTAAAGTGGCCATCCCTTCCTTGATGGTGGCTCTGCGATGCTCTCTAACTTCGAGCGGAGTCGTATACTGTAATTTAAGCTGCAGTTTCATGATATTCATATTGTGTTCGAGTTGAACTCGCCCAACTTCCTTCTTCACCTCACGTACTCCTGTAGCTAATTTTTGGATCTTAGATTCTAGCTGTGCGTCCTCTGGGATGTGCAACTTTGTCACTGTTCTACACGCCTTTGCTACCGTGGCCTCTAGCCAGGAGCTCTATGCTTGGATTGTTTCTTTTTCCTTTAATTATCACATCTTCTCATAGAACATCTGTTCATTGTTCACCCTGTATTCGTTGATCAAATTGAGAATGTGCTACTCCTGAGCCCTCAATTCCTTCGTCACCCCTGTCTGCAACGCATGAAGAAATTCATTGGGGAGCATTGCAATGTTCAAAGCGATGTCCTTAAGGGAACTTAGGATGACTTGGTAATCAACTGACTTACACATAGGGACCCTTTGGGTAAAGAAACTGTGCGAAGGTCCAATGTCCTTACTAATTCTGAAGCCTGACTTGTCCTCAGTTCTAGACTCACTTGTGCTGCAACAGCGGAACCATTTGTTGGCTTAGTGGGTCCTAACCCAGGTTCAAAATTAGGTACACCAAACAAAACCCTACACTACTGGCCCTTTCGGCATCAACTCGCATAGCGTAGGCTGAAGTCTCACTCAAAGTAGTATGGGGGGATACTGGAACCAAGTTTCCGCATCTAGAGATCAGTGTGATGTTTTCTATTGCCCTAGATCTGCCTTCATGCAGATCTATAAGCCCCTAGGGCTCAGTGCTACAAATTCCTTTAAATGGCCTCTAGACCTTCGTGAAAGTCTACGGTAGGTCTTTGTAAACCCTTAATAAATGAATCAACCACTTACACGCACCATAAATTAACCCTAGATTTGAGTCCATGTAGATCTACTTAAGTGCTTAGTAAACATAACAGAATGTATTATACTCTTCTCTTAAATACTTAACATGCATTGTGTTCAGTTAATAAGACTTATCCAATAGAGTCGCGCATCAATACATCATTATTTCCTAAATAAATCATTCCATCATAGCATATATCGCGAACATAAATAACAGAAGTAAACAGATAAACACATGAATTTCTTCAACCATATTCTTTATTGATATTTAATATGATGTTACAAACTCAAGACTACCCTGCGCACTCATCTGCAGGGGTCCGCGCACTCAACTATAGACTCTACTCTAGGCCTCCATGCACTTAGTTGCATAGCCTTTTCCCTTCCATCTACCCACTGTTTACTTTCCCTTTTTCCTCAGACGTAGACATAAGCATCCTTTTTACTCTCTTAAGACACACCTATTTATAGATTTTTACATACAATCCCATGGTCCATGGACCATGGGTGGATATCAAAACCAACTCGACTTTACATAACCAAGGGGATAAAACCCCTTTTGACTTCTAACTATCTATGCGCTCCGCATCCACAAATTATGGAGACTTTACATCTTTTTATCAAAATTTACGTCAAAACTTGGGTTTTTAACCCCAAAACTAACCCAGGGGACCCCATCCCAACAAGCCCCCAACATAAAAGTCGTGACTCACCCTTGAGTCACTCAGCTGGTGTGATGATCTTGCTGCGAAGATCCCCTAACTCCACATGCACAACTGTAACCTCGACAACGCTTTGTACAACTGCCTGCTTAACCTCTTCTATGAGCTGCTCTGTAGCTAGTCCATCCGCGACACACATGATCTTTTGCTGTGTTTGCTGCAAGCTTGTCAGTTTCTCTTGAATGTTGGTTGAGACTTGGTAAGCTTCTTCTAGCCAAGGTTCCAACCTAGCCTTAAGCACGACCTCCTTTTTCAAAGCTGCCTCTACCTATGTGAGGAGTTGCTTCCCCTCCTACAACTCGGTGAGGCTTTGTGCTATAGAAATTGAGTGTGTCGTTGCCCTGACCTCGTCGTACTACTTTTGGAGCTTGCGAATATTTGTATTCAAGATCTACAAGCTTGGGTCTTCCTGCACAGTCGTTACCAACTCCATCACATGTTCAAAAAGGTTGTGTAGTTAATGACTGTGACATTTAAAGTGGCCATCCCTTCCTTGATGGAAGCTCTACACTGCTCTCTGACTTCGGGCAAAGTCTTAGGCTGTAATTTAAGCTACAGCTCCGTGATCTTCATATTGAGTTTGAGTTGAACTTTCCCAACTTTTGCCTTCGCCTCGTGTACCCCTGCATCTAATTTCCGGATCTTGGCTTTTGGCTATGCATCCTCTGGGATGTGCAACTCCAACACTATTTTGCACACCTCTGCTACCACGGCTTCCAGCCTGGAGCTTTGTGCCTGGATTGTTTCTTTTTCCTTGAATTCTCGTGTCTTCTCAGTGAACATCTGTTTGTTGTTCACTTTGTATTCGCTGATCAAACTGAGAGCACGTTTCTCCCGAGCTCTCAATTCCTCCATCACCCCTCTCTGCAGTGCATGAAGAAATTCATTTGGGAGCACTGCGATGTTCAAGGTGATGTCCTTAAGGGTACTTAGGATGACTCGGTCATCAGCCGATTCTGTGCGTAGGGACCCTTTTGGTAAAGCAACTGTGCGAAGGTCCAATTTCCTTACCAATTCTACAACCTGACTTGTCCTTGGTGCCAGGATCACATGTGTTGTGCCAACGGAACCATTTGTTGGCTTAGTGGGTCCTAACCCAGATTTAGAGTTAGTTGTACCAAACAAAACCCTACACTACTAGTCCTTTCGGCATCAACCCGCGTAGCATAGGCTGAAGTCTCACTCGAAGTAGTATGGGGGGATGATGGAACCAAGTTTTCGCATCTAGAGATCAATGTGATGTCTTCTATTGCCCTAGATCTACCTTCGCACAAATTTATAAGCCCCTAGGACTTGCTACTACAACTTCATTTAAATGGCCTCTAGACCTTCGCGAAGGTCTACGGTAGGTCTCTGCGGACCCTTAACAAATGAATCAACCACTTATGTACACCATAAATTAATCCTAGATGTGAGTTCACACAGATCTACTTAAGCGCTTAATAAACAAAACATAATGTATTATAATATTCATGTAAATACTTAACATGCATTGTGTTCAGTTGATAAGACTTATCCAATAGAGTCGCACATTAATACATCATTATTTCATAAAGACATCATTCCATCACAACATATATCTCCAAGATAAATAATAGAAGTAAACAGATAAACACATGAATTTCTTCAACCATCTTGTTTATTGATCTTCAATATGATGTTACAGACTCAAAACTGCCTTGCACACTCAGCTACAAGGGTCTGCACACTCAACTGCAGACTCTACTCTAGGCCTCAGTGCACTCAGCTACGAAGCCTTTTTCCTTCTATCTACCCGCAGTTTACTTTCCCTTTTTCCTTAGACGTAGACATAAGCATCCTTTTTACTCTCTTAAGACACACCTATTTATAGATTTTTACATACAATCCCATGGTCTGCAGACCATGGGTGGATCTTAAAACTGACTTGACTTTACATAACCAAGGGAATAAAACCCCTTTTGACTTCTAACTATCTACGTGCTCTGCATCCACAAATTGCGGAGAATTTACATCTTTTTATCAAAATTTGCAACAAAACTTGGGTTTTTAACCCCAAACCTGACCCAGTGGATCTCATCCCAACAACTGGATAAGCTACGTGTTCCTAAATGTGAGCGATTGTAGCTGATTAGTGAGACTCACACCTCGAAGATGGTTGCAGAGCACTTTAGTGTAAGGAAGACCATGGATAACTTGCAGATTTATGTGTATTATCCCAAGATGCAAGAGTATGTAGCTAGTTTCATAAAATGATGCATGCTTTATTGTACCAGCAAGCATAGCAACAAGAAACAAGGCCTATATCATCCCTTACCTCTACCCACCCATCCTTGGGAGAGAATTTCCATGGACTTTGTGGGAGGTTTACCACACCAAGGAAGGGACATGACTACCTATTCGTGTTAGTTGACAGGTTCAACTTGAAGTGTGTTCTAATTCCCAGTAAAATGAATATGAATGGGAAAGAAGAAACAAACTTTTTGTTTGGATAGTTCTAGGTGCACTTTGGGATACCAAGGAGCATCATTTTAGACACATATGCAAGATTTATCAATGCATCCTAGACTACATTGTGGGAGAAGATGGACACAAATTTGAAGAGATCTATAATATTCCACACACAGAAAAATGGGAAAACAAGAGTGGTCAACAATAATTTGGTGCAAATTTTGAAGGGATACAACTAGAAGCATCTAAAAACCTAACATGAAAACTTGGTATATATATAACATTCTTACAATAGAGCAGTCCACACTTCTATAGGAAAGTCCCCATTTGAAACCTGTTTTGGATATCTTCCATCTTCACCTTTGGAAATTGCATATGGTCAATAAGGAGGAGTGAGGGATGATCTTACAGGAGATGCCATGAGGGATGAAAAATTATAGAGAAGATCATGCATATCCATCTATAGGTCTAGGATACACTACAAAAGTCACAAGAGAAGTTGATCCAAGTGGATATGGGTGGCCACCCACCTATTCCACTTGGACCCCAACCATTGTTTCCTTCAGCTTTTTGGTTTCCTTAATTATAGCACAATTTACTATTTTTGGCAGTTTTTTTGGGTCCTGAACTTCCGGAGCCATTTTGAGGCCCTAAACAATGTTTTTTTAGAAAATCACTAGTAGCGAATATGAGATTTTAACTCAATATTCACTATCAACAGTTGTAGTCCTCAGATAGATATTTCTAACAAGGTATCGTCTGCATCAAACGAAGATCGTATGCCAAAGTTACGACCCTGGGAAGTTGATGTACCAATTTACCCCAATGGGGCCCATAGTTTGGCGTTTCATCTCCTAGGGTTAGGTTTTTGATGTTTGGGGGTTTTCCATTGTTTCTCAATAATACATAGGCACTCTAGCCTCATTATAACACAGTTCAGAGGCATGTAGCTGCCACATCTCTTCTCATAGATAAGCTACCATCGCTCAAGCTAGTCTTATTTCCATTCTGTTTGTAAGCATATTTTAATATCTGATAATGAAATGAAGTGTTATTTCTGCTACATCTCTATATTTATGGTTATATCTATAATTTTTTGCATTCCTGTTTAAATTCAGATCAATGGTGTCAGATCGATCTTCTCTTTCCCTATTTTTCTTTGCATGTCCCCAACGAGGTCAGGATATAAGGAGTTAGGGCTTGAACTGGTTGAACCTTTGCAATACCAGCCTCACAAATCCTGACGGTCTTCCATGGTGGGAGAAAATAAAGACGAGGGGTAGGAGATCCTTCCAAAGTCTTGCTCAAATAATCCCTCGAGTGATAGAGGAATACGATGATGGACATCTTCACCCAGATCCTTTAGGGACTACCCAAGGGCGACACATCCACTTCCAGCAGCTACTATGAAAGTGGCACACCCTTAAGGTACAAGTTAACTTTGACATTCCAATATTTGAGGGTCAGATAGATGTGGATGCTGTAGATAAATGGTTAAATATGCTAGAAGGATATTTTTTCTATTCATGATTTTTCCAGTCAGGAAAATATTACTTTTTCCCTGCTCAAAGCCTCCCCCACATCAAGGACTAGTGGGAAACCTACTGTGATAAGAAGGATGAAAGTACGCCCTCACTATTTTTTGTTGAGACCACTTGGAATTCGTTCTAGGATGCCATCAAGGAGTAGTACTACCCTATCGAGAGCTATGAGGATATATACATAAATTGGACCACGCTGTGACAGGGAAGGGACCAAGATGTGCCAGAATTTACAAATGTTTTTAATACCCTTCGCACGAAGTTGGGTATCAAATATTCTAAGAAACATTTGGTACTGAAGTACTGTGGCTATCTACACAAGTGCATCCAGGATGAGATGGAGTTTGTTGACATCTCCTCACTCGGCATGACGTACCGATACACTTTCAAGATTGAGAAAAAGTTTAAACAAAAAAAGCGAGACTTTGGATATGTGAATCCAAAGCAAGGGAAAGGCACCCCTAAACCACAAATAAAAGGGTAGAGCTAAGTTGGGGCTTTTGGGTGTGGTTTTTACCTATTTTCTACACATTCTTTCCCCAGTTTTGACCTTTATGTCCTCCAGGCCTATGATTTTACATGATCAAATTCCCTGTTTTCTTACCTTTTTAACCTATTCTACTATTATGTTACTTTGTTGTATTTTACCAAATAATACGAGGCTTTATTCTTTTTTTTTGGCTAACTGGGAGAGTATTAAAGAAGTATTTTGGGAAGCTATTCTTTTTAGGTGATGGCTCGTGAGAACAAAGATATGAAGCAGACAGGCATCACGGATTAACTACATAAAAGGGTAGAACAGTTTGCTGTTACTCCCTGGATGCTGTTACATGTTGCTGTTGCACATTGGATGTTGTTACAGGTTGCTGTTACTCATTGGATGCTGTTACACCACGTGCTGACACAAGAATCTGCTGTCACACCAAAAGTGTTGTCACTAGTGATGCCAAGTCATCCTGAACTGCCATTCACTCAATGCTGGCAAATGTGGGTACTATTCCACATAACAGCTGTCAGCAGTAGGAATTGTTTATTTTTTTGAAGCAACAAGACTCAAGCAGTTGCAATCATAAATGATGTATATTTGTATTTAGCAATAGGTTGTAACTACTTTTATTTTTGATCAGCATGAGAATCATGAGATTCTCATGACTAATCCGTTTCTAATTTCGGGTTGTAATAACTATAAAAGAATCGATTTTTCATGTACTAGGATACGACATATAGAAGAGTATTGTTACCTTGCTTTTGTAATTCTGAGTTTATTTTTAATATCAATTAGCACGACGATGCTGTTACTATTCTTCAACTGATTCGTTAATCACTTTTGTGTTATTCCTGCACCCTACCGAGGAGGAAGGGCCCTCCTCTTTGGCAGGGATTGCAGTGATATATGTAGTGTACATTCTATTTTAGTTAATCGATTTATGATTTCTCGCTATTGCTGTACAAATCATGGATTACATTTGCTGTTGTTTCTATTTATATTATGCTGTTACACTAAGTTAATCAACAGAATGGTAGTAATCAACTGGAGTAGATATTAGTTCCTGTGTGGCGCATCTTTACTTTGATAGCTGTGAGTTGTGTTTTAATTCTGTAGAGTGTTTTTATGTCTACACGCATGGTTTGATCCAACAATTTAGATCAGCGACATCTTTTACAGTTTTCTGCATTTTCTTATTCTTGGCTGGAGTGTATCGACATAGACAATGCAAACTCCATCGAAGCAACAAGACCTAACCTGGGTTGACAATTAATGTTGTAGTCTCAGTCAATGAAGATTGATTAAAAAAGCACTACATTTTGGCGCTGTTGCCGGGGATGGTAGTTGATGATACAGTCAGCCAAGTTGTTTGTTTGATATAGAGTGCTCCTAGTCTATAGTTGATGGGTAGTAAGAACATGTGCATCAATATAATATAACTAGGTAGGCTCACCATTGTGATTACTAGGACACTTATGACATTTTGATGTTTTGTTAATGTGTCTTTAGCTCTTCAGTCTCTGGGTGGTAAGACGAGAGGTAAGAACCTGCACATCACTCTAACATACCTAGGCAAGCTCACCACTGTCGAAGACTGAGATACTTAGGGTGTGATTTAATACACATAGGGTCCATGTGTTCACTTGTAGGAATTACATAGATACTAAAATCACCCCCACTCTAATAAGTCACAGGAACGACGGGTCATAAAAAGGAAAGAAAGGGTGAATATTTGGGAAGGAAGACATTTATCTAGGAACTAATCTCCAAGGCAGAAAAAGAACAATCTAGCTCTCAAAGGAACGCAAGGAAAATAGGGCCCCAGAAAGCTGTTACTCCCATAGCGAAAGAAGAAACCTCTAATTCCTTCATCTCGGGACCGTATCATTCTAAATCTAGCACTCATACCCTTAAGACCAAGGATTCAATTCATGAGAAAGAAGGGGAAGCTAGTAGCCAGAACTTGAGGACCAAGGGGCAAGGGGAAACTGAGGGGGAACATTGGACACCTGAGATGGAAAAGCACCTGTTGGTTTATCAATATCTAGATACAGGTAGTGTAGTGAAACAACTAGCCCCAAGGGTATCTGAGGCACTAATCACATCTACATGGCCATCACAAAAGCAATTTGAAGGACGTCTACTACAGCAAGGGTTAGAATAATTAGTCATGGGGGAAAACAATGATAATAATGCTAAAACATATGCCACTATCACCACCTTTGAGTTCCCAATCATGAATATCAGAGGTGAAGCTCCTATGAAAAATATTCCTCTTTCATCCTTACCATCCTTTCAGGGGATGACTGTGGAAGAACCAGACACATTTCTATTTGAGTTTGATGTCTTATGTAGAAGTTATGATTATACAATAGATGCTCATAAATTAAAGCTATTCCCTGCTACGTTAAAAGGGGTAGCCTTAAGATGGTTCATGGGATTGGGCTTCGCTTCTATTTCAGCGTGGAATGATATGAAGGAGACGTTCTTATAAAAGTACTAGGAATATTGTAGGACCACGGACTTAAGGGAAGAAATATTTAGAATGACACAAAAGGAGGATGAAAGCCTGGAAGATTATGTGGAACAGTTCCACTATAATATGCAGAGGTCTAAACACAATGATTTAGATCAAGAATCTTGAAGACTATATTCATCAGAGGAATGAGGGATGATTGGCTTGACACCCTAAACCTATAGGGAAAAGGGGATATATTGCAAGAGCCATTCGCTGAAATTGTAAAGCTCTGCCTAATATGCTCTCGAGGGTCTCCAAAGGAAGGAGTACAATTTGGGATGCCTCTATTCGTATACAAAATTATGCAGGCGGAGGAATAACTAGAGTGGAGATCGGGAATTTGTTAGAAAACTTCAAGACTGATATCCTCAGTACTCTCTCGACCTAGATAATGACAACATAGATCAAGAAGACACAAGAAGAAGTCGACACACCGTTGGTTGTGTTCTATCCGACTTGTCGGAAGAAGCATCCTTTCAGGGAATGTGAATTGAACAACATTAGCTTGTGTAATATCTGTGAGCTAGAGCATTTGACAGAGCAATGTCCGAAGCTTCCTAGACTAAAGGAAATACTCAGAGAATCAAGGG
Organism: Pinus taeda; assembly: GCA_000404065.3. Lineage (NCBI taxonomy): Eukaryota > Viridiplantae > Streptophyta > Pinopsida > Pinales > Pinaceae > Pinus > Pinus taeda. Next base: position 92,365 of record APFE031358687.1, read on the forward strand.
AAGAGGTGCAGTCCTCTTACTTCATCGTACCAAGGAGGCCAAGGCAACCGCGACCTCCATGTATATCTCAAGACTTTTCCTCTTTCAATTCATGGAACAATGCATATAATAACCAACAATATCCATGGCAATATTCTGCCCCTCCTTCAGCACAATTCCCTTCACCTTGGAACCAATGGTCTCCATCTCCTCTTGTTCAAAATCCTTAATTCCAACCATACCCTTGGAACCAGAACTAGAGAGGAAATGCCAAGAATTTAGCTCTGCCTAGACCACCCATGTAACAATAGCTGCAGTTACCTCCTTTCCAAGCTCCTGCTCCTCCACCACCTGTGCGACCCAAACTACCTGTGCAACCTAACCCAAACCCAAACAATAAAGCAACTTAGGGTATAGAGGCTCCGACTACCTTCTAGGCCTACCTTATTACCCCCGTGGGACTTAATGAAATACAATTGTGATCGGGCACGGTAATTAACCCAAGTCACTCCCCTATCATTACAAAGGAGGACTGTGAACCATCTAGAGGAGATGCTGGAGGCTCTAAGGTGGCTACTGTGCCTACAACAAATGATATGGAGGAAGCTGTTACATCTGTAACAGCCGACCCACGAAGAAATGGTACTGTTGTAACAACTAATTTAGGGAAGGTTGATACACCTGTAACAATAGATTCAACTGTTGTAATGCAGGACCCCTCGCATCCTCATAGATTGGCTGGACCTAGGATGACTTCACAGCTTGACTCTAATTTTCTTAGGGAGTTGCAAAATTTGCATGTACAAATTCCTCTACTTCAAGCCCTTAAAGAAGTACCCATCTATGCTAAGACAGTGAGAGATTTGTGCATCAAGAAACCTGGGAGGAAGCCTAAAGACCCTGCCACCATACATGTGATGGGGAAATTATTTGAATTAATGTCTGCTCAGCCTCTCTTAACTAAGTACAATGATCCAAGAAATCCTACAGTCGCTGTCTACATTAATGATTATCCCATAGCCAACACATTGATCGATCTTGGGGCTGCCATTAATGTAATGACAAAGGACCTCTTTATCACTCTCGGGCTATATGGACTCAGACATACTCCTACTGTGCTTGAATTAGCAGACAAGTCTCGTTTTATAACCGAGGGGATGCTCAAGGATATAGTGATTACAATAGCTTCCTAGAGATATCCGGCTGATTTTCTTATCTTACAACCCAAATCCAACTTGGGGGGGCATCCTTTGATCCTAAGTAGACCTTGGCTAGCCACTGCAGATGCATTTATAGGTTGCAGGACGAGATCGGTGGTGATCTCGGATGGCCAGGAAACACAAAACCTTAATCTTTATCCTCCAAAACCAAAAATGGATGTGTACAACCCTTGGTGGGATGAGTTTGAGCTTGAGTCAGATCTTTCCCTGCCACTCCTCACATTGGGGAAAGCCTAGTATTTTAAAAATGAGATAGAAGACGATGTCATTAATGGTTTTATTAGTAACTCACTTTTTGTTTCTTCTGTTAAAAATGCAAATGAGGAAGAAGAGGCGGAAGATATAGATTTTGAAAAAATGAGAACCGCTCCGAATATTGCTAGCATTTTGAGATTGAATCTAGAAAGTTTTTGAATGTTAATCCCAACCTAACTGTTGAACAAAGCCAATGACTGTCACAACTATTACAGAAGTACAAAAAGGAATTTGCATGGGATTATATGGATATGAAAGGGATCCACCCTAACCTATGCACTCACTGTATTTATTTGAAGGATGGCTGCAAACCAGTCAGACAACCACAACGCCGCATGAACCCTGCACTAAAGGAGGTGGTGAAAGAAGAACTACAAAAACTCCTGAGTGCTAATTTTATTTATTTAATATCTGATAGTTAGTGGGTGTCACTGCTTTTCATTGTTCCTAAAAAGAATGGCAAGTGGAGAGTCTGTGTTGATTACATAGAAATCAATAAGGCCGCTCAGAAGGACCATTTTCCCTTACCATTTATAGATCAGGTCCTCGATACTCTCTCCGGAAAGAAATTATTTTCATTTTTGGATGGATTTAGTGGCTACAATCAGATACAGATTTCCCCAAGAGACCAGGATAAAATGAACTTTACTTGTCCTTAGGGAACCTATGCATACATAGTACTTCCTTTTGGGCTCTGTAATGTGCCAACAACATTTCAAAGGGAAATACTGGGAATTTTCTCTGACTTGTTGAATGATTGCCTGGAAATATTCATGGACGATTTCACACTTTATAGATATGCTTTCAAAACAACATTAGTCAATCTGGAAAAAGTGCTCGAACGATGTGTACAGACTAATGTTGCTTTGAGCACTGAGAAATGTCACATGATGATGACTGAAGGGATTGTTCTTGGACACTACATTTATGGTGACGGAATCAAGGTAGACCCTACAAAAATAAAGGTAATTCTAAAAATTCCAACCCGCAAAATGAAAAAAGAGGTACGTAGTTTCTTGGGGCATGCAAGGTATTACAAAATATTTATAGATTTTTTTTCAAAAATTGCATCACCATTATTTTCCTTTCTCATGAAGGATGTTGATTTCTTGTGGACAGGGAAGTGTGAGCAGGCCTTCTTAAAGCTGAAATGCTTTGTATCAGTAGCTCCGGTATTGCGAGGACCTAATTGGGAACTACCGTTTCACATATCTATGGATGCATCAGATATTGCTGTAGGTGCTATTTTGGGTCAACTGGAGGATAAGAAACCTTATGCTATTTACTACATAAGCAAAAATATAACCCTGATTGAGTTCAACTACACAGTGACCGAGAAGGAGTTCTTAGCAATCGTGCATGCCATCAACAAATTCTGACATTACATCACTGGGTATCAAATATTTGTACACACTGACCATTCTGCCATTCGTTTTTTAATGACTAAGGCAATTACAAATGGTAGGATTACACGTTGGTTATTGTTGTTACAAGAATTTGATATCAATATTGTAGATAAGCCTGGAAAAGACAATGTAGTAGCTGAATTTCTTTCTAGGCTAACTATTGATGACAGTTGCACTCCCGCTGAAGATTCTTTCCCTGATGAATATATTTTTTCTATTTCTACTTACTTACCTTGGTATGCAGATATAACCAATTATCTTGCTGCAGGGAAGTTTCCATAGTATTTGTCCTCCAAGGAGAAAAGAAAAATCATACAACAAAGTGCTACATATACCTGGATAGATGGGAACCTCTACCACACTGGACCATATTTCCAGATCAAATGCTGTGTTAGAGAAGATGCGGTCTTTGATATCCTTAAAGCCTGTCTTGAGGAACCCTGTGGAGGACACTTCACAGAGAAACAGATAGGATACAAATTCTTTTCAATAGGGTATTAGTGGCCAACAATATTTCAGGATGCCAATAAATTTGTGAAGGGATGTGATAGTTGTCAAAAGATGGGCCAACCACTGCAATCAGATGAGATATCGTTACAGCCCCAAATCATCCTAGAACCTTTTGAGAAGTGGGCTCTAGATTTTGTGGGACCAATTAATCCTTCATCTAGACAAAGATCCTACATATTGGTATGCATTGACTATGTCACAAAATGGGTTAAGACGAAGGCACTAACTAGAGCCACAGGGTAGGCTGTCTTAGAATGTCTGTTTGAAGACATCTTTGTTCGGTTTGGCATACCCAGAGAGATAGTCACAGATGGAGGGCCCTAGTTCACATCTCATAAGATCCAGGAGTTGGTCAAGAAATATAAAATCCATCATAGAATCACAACACCTTATCATCCACAAGAAAATTTCCAAGTAGAAAGCACTAACAAAGTCATTGAGGGGATCCTTACTAAGGCTGTGGCTAGTCATCGAAGAAATTGGGTTGACAAACTTCCAAAAGTGTTATGGGCATACAAGACTACATGGAGGAATACCACTAGATACTCACCATATGAACTTGTGTGTGGCAAGAACCCTTTAGTCCCCATTGAATTTGAAATCAAGAAACTACAGAAAACATTGTAGGTCAATTTGGATTTGGGTATAGCACAAAGGAAGAGATTGAACCAGCTCAATGAATTAGAGGAGAAATGGTTGGATGCTATCCAATCCAACAGCAAAGAGCTGAGTGGCATGACATATTTATAAAGAAAAAGAAGTCCCAGAAAGGAGATTGGGCTATCTTATATGACTCAAGGTTTAAAGACTTCAAGGGTAAGCTCTGCACTAAATGGCTAGGTCCTTATGAGGTAGATGTAGTCTTTGACAATGGGACTGTAAATTTGGTGACCATTGATAGTGTGAGGACACCATTACTTGCGAATGGGCACCGTCTTCGATTATATCACAAACCTACCTCAAGGGATTCATTTGTCAACATTGTCACAAATTTGGATCTACAAATTATGAGAACAGGGGAAAGCCACCCTGTGTTGCAAAAAATTTAATTTTTCCAATAAGTGTAATAGCTGAAAATCAACTTCAGTTGGCGGCTGTTACACCTTCAAACTAAAAAAAATAAAAAAATAAAAAAAGTAATAAATAATAATTATAATAATAATAATAATAAATATAAAAATAATATAATATGGTGTGAAAACCTTTCCCAGGCAACAAACAGACAATTTTGTAGCAGTTGAAAACCACTTGGTGGCGGCTATTACACACTCTGTAACAACATTTGTTATTTCAAAGCATATCTTACAATAAATGTTGTTACATGTTATTTTCTTCTTTATCTTTTTGTAGAAATTAAAATAATATATATCAGTCGTCTTAGCTGTTACACCTATAACAACTGACGAATTTTCAGGAATAAACGAGATATTTTATTGAATAAGTAGCAGAACATCACCATGATCCTTGTCATCAGAATTAAGTTCACACGTCTCACTGTTGGAGCTTGGTTCGCGCATCTTGCCACCCATTACTTTGCCCCACGTCACCTAGGTATGACATCAAAAAGTTAATATTTTTTTTGCTTGGCAAAGGCTAACTAAATATATTAAAAAACAAAAAGATTATTTACAAGAGGTGAACACCTCTGAGAGCGAGAGTGCAGCTCTCTGTCAAAACTTTCTTCACCAACCTGAAAAGTCTGTGAATGCAGGCTAGCATAACCAAACATAACAAAAGAGATTGTTTGAACTTCATCATGTCTTGACACTGATAGACAAACTCGACATATACAGACTGAGAAACTAGAAATTGACCCGGTTCACAGGACCGTGACCTCAAAACCCAAACCTCATGACCCCTAACAGCATCGATAATTACTGCATACCACCCTACACAAAAAGAGCCAAAAAGAAAGACACACTGAACGCCTGAGGACAGGCTTACCCAGAACACTTCGGACATCAATTTCCCAGCTTCTTCCGCGCCTCAGCCTCTCGCTCCTGCGCACGTTTCTTGCGATCTTCAGCAGCACGAACAGGGTCCCGCTCCCAAGTCACCTCCATACCAACCGGAACAGCTTCAATGCTCTCAATGCCAGGAGGAAGCTTTAGATACAGGGTGTAATCAAACGTATCTTCAGACGCTGCTCTGTTTGTCGTGCTTTGCGGGGAGGAAGACTTGCAGGGATGGGTGTCTTTTTGAACCTCTGAAGGATCCCCAAAAGAGACCAGGGGTTCTTTCCCTTTGAGGCCACTGATCTCATGTAAAGCTTCCTTCTGCTCAGCGGAATAGCCGAAAGTACTATCCACGTCCATCTTACTTTGTTTTCCTGGACTGTAGGAGCTATCCTTAATCTTGGAGGAATTGTCCGTAGATGGGGGAGTCCTTTCTTCCCTATCACCTTCCGAGCTTCCATCCCCCTCATCCTCTTCTTCAAAAATAACTGTTATCATTGCCTTGACAACTGGTTTATTCTTCTTGCGTCAGTAGTAGAGCGTCGCAGTCTGCACTGCGTTGCAAACATCTTCTGCAGAATTCTCCGAATTCCTCGAGGGTGGTGAGGCATAGGCCAAAGGAGAAATTCTCCGCGGGCTGGAATGGTTACCACTCTGGCTCCCCGAGTTACCACCCCTTCGTGGCCTGCGATAGCCTGCTCGTGGCGCCATGGAAGAAACAGGGCGTGGCTTAACGGCCTTGTGCCTTCGGCTACCCGGAAAAACTTCACGGGGATTGAAACTCCAATGCCCCTGCCTCAGATGAACCAGGCGGAACCACCCCACGAGCAACAAACGACAACACCCAACAACAAACAACAAATTCCCCTAAACCAGGTTGGAACACCCAGCTTCCAAAGACAGATTCAACTGAACCAGGCGAGACCACCCAACAGCAGATAACAAATTCAACTGAACCAGGCGAGTCGGACAGGGGAGGGACTCGAGGGTGGCAACACTGCCCTCCGAGCCTCCCTCCACCACGTAAAACTGAACCTCCGAATTACCAGAACCAGAGCCGAATTGCAGATACATAATGAGGCTTGTGTTCTCCATGACCAGATAACGGTTGGCTAAACCTTGGAAAGCCCAACGCAATAAATCGCCATTAAGACTCCCTGAGTCCTTTTGAGCCATAACCAGCCCGGAGCCCATGTCATCCACCTGTCCGCAGCGTGAAGGCATGTCCTCGGCGCGTGGGCAACTTAATCAACTTCAATGCAGACATTTACACCCGCATCCGGGTCATCAAAAAGTTAATATTGAATTTGTTTAATTTTGTAATTTAATATTGAATCTTGACGATCGAGGATGGCTATCATATTTAAGCCGTGGGGGGGGGGGGGGGGGGGACGAATCATATTGCGACAAGACTGTTGCGTGATTTGTGATTATTTGAAAAATCCTGCAATTAAGGCATGATGACCTAGTAGTTATTGTTCCTTAATGTTGATCATACCAAAAAGGGTAAGTGTACCATTGACGAGACCTCCCCATGACTCACCATTAAGGAAAAATTCATTGTGCAGTACGAACCATGCGTTCCAAATCCCAATTCGAAATCCTCACTTGTGCCACCCTGCCACCCTACCATTTACCTCTGTTGGAAGCACTTAATCGCCATTCAGAGTGCTCAGAGAAGATGAAGATAGCAGTGCAAGCTGAAACATATAGATTGTGTGTCGACTACCCCGGAGAGCACTTTAAGGGAAGGAAAAGCAGGTGGAACAACATTGAATTGCATAAGAAATGGGTGGAGCAGCAATATGGAATGAGCGAGGGTCCACAGAAGCCTTGGAAGATTGCCCAGAAGCATGCCAGATTTTCAAGGATGCAGGTTGGTTCGAATTCTTCCAGAGGTTGGAAGGATCAGATGGTGGTGTTGCAATGGAATTTGCAAAGAATCTGGAGAGAAACCAAAGAGAGGTCAAAGGGTTGAAGCTGGAGGTCACGAAAGAGGTGATTGCTAGAGTAACAAGATTGACAGCGAAAGGGAAGAGATGGTTCAGCATGAAGGTCAATGACCCCTCACTGAAAGGGGATTTCCTCCAATAAGAAGAGTCATTGGTAAAGAAAGGAATGGGAATTGATAGACTGTCACTCCCCCAACCATGGGTGGATGTTTCCCTCTACCTCATCAAGTACATTACTTGCGAGGGAAGTGCAACAGTTGTGTTTAATTATCATTTTACATTGTTGAACCACCTCTAGCATAAGCATCGGATCAACCTTCCTTATTTCTTGTTGGGAAACATTAGGCACATGGTTGCGGATATCAAAAATAGTTGTGCACCCATAAACATGTGTTACCAACCATGGCCTTATCAAACTCATTGTGCTGGATGCTTTGAACAGACAGGAAAATAATTGGGAAGAATTCATGAGGAAAAGGCCCAGGACCACCCGCAGAAGGCAAACCGACACGTTTGAAGAAGCTATAGAGGTGAAAAAGGAGCAACCCCAGCCTTCGACAGTAAGGGTCAGCAAGAGGTCGGTTGATAAACCAATTGGAAATAGGAGGCCGAAGCAGAGGATAAGGGTTAGCGGGCACCCAGAGTCCCCATCCATGTCAAGAAAGAACAAAGAAGTAGCAGAGAAAAAGGACAAGGAGCAAGCTTAGCCAGAAGAACCTTCTTCACCTGGTAAGAGTGAAACCCAATCCTTGCTGTCAAAAATTGAAATTCTAGAGAAAGAAAATAGAGAATTAAGGGAACAACTAGCAGAAGGAAAGGCAGAGCCAAGATCCCTGGGTCTAGATACTTTGGCAAAGGCCGTGGACAAGACCATAAGGGGAGAAATCCCTGGCATTCTGTGCGTAGCCTGTGCTAAGAAGTTGGTTGCATTAGGATTCAAAGTCTGTGCAACAAACACCACCTCGAGGGAGACTCAAACTAAAATCTAGGAAGCTATTACTTAAGAACCTGTCGAGGACGTTGTTGTTACACAAGAACTAGCAACTGAGATAGCACAATCCACAGGAGGTGATTGGGTAATGGATACACAAGAGCTCTTGGCTGACACTTCTATTTCATCAGAACCAGTAGTGGAGGAGGAAGAGAAAGATAATATCCATGATCCTACGATCAACATTGCTGCTACAAAAGAACCAACAGTGAAGACAAAAGCCGATTCGGAGAAAAACGATGTACAGAATTCTGTGGATATCATTGCTGCTACACAAGAACTAGAAGTAAAAATCAAAGCTGACCAGGAAGAGAAAGAAACTGTGACAAAATCCACTAATGAAGTTGACGTTACAAGAACTAGTAGCCAAGGTGGAACAGTTTCGCCCTCAAGGGGCTGCTACTCCCTCAATTGATAGTGCATGTGGAAGAACACCGGGTCTTGATGAAGGATGGTGTTCTGAGAGATTGTTGTTGTTGCTAGAGCTGCAAAAGTGGAAGCAGTTGGTGCCGTCTCTACAGGAGGGAGTGATTTCACTCAAAATGCATAAAATAATGATGGATTCCCTGAAAGAAAAATGGCTAAAAGAAGAATGAGAAAGAGAAAGGGAGGCACAGAGGCACAAGGAAGTTATAAAGAAGAAGGATGAACAATTATATTAGTTGCATCGATAGGTCTCAGACCTGATGAATAACAAGACCAAACACTGTGACCTTGCTCTAAACCTGCTAGCATGCAGGCGGCCATCCCTGTCATACCCAGTGTTCCTTTGGGAACGTTATTACTTATTTCAATTAAAGGCAGTTTTTGAGAATAGGTCATATTTGGGTTCTTCAACCTGTACTTTTTTGGAAAATTTTCGCTCTTGTGATTTTGATGACCAGAGCTTGCTGTGCAAGCTGTTCTTGCACAATATCATCTATGAATATGTTAGCACGAAGATGGTGGCGAGTGTCCTCTCCTACATGGGGGACTTGTAGTTGCGGGCCTTCCGTTCATTCATGAGGAATTAGATTGAGTGGCACCTAGCCAAGAAAACAATAGAAACCAATGAAGAAAGAACAATATTGTGGGTCAGGGCTGAACCAAGAATGGCTTATGAACTTTGGTGAGAGTTTAAACTATTCTTGAGCACTCTAGAAATCAGAGAACAATCGGCCAGCTACAAAAAAAGAATCGTGAGGATCTGCCTCAACCTGTTTACAGATATGAAAAGCCAAGCGCTAGCTGGATGTCTCAAGTGCATTGAGCCCTGTAGCGTGGTGTTACAGGAAGGGGACCCCTTTGAATACAGGAACTTCATGGCTGTTGTTACACGGGTACCAGAATATGCTTGGATTGTGCAGACACTGGGGGCGTTCTAGAATGGCCTTAGGTTCAAATTTCCTTTGATATGGTTGCCATTTGATGAGTATCAACTCGATTACCATTTATGTGACTACGAAGAGGAATCTTGGCCATGTCAGTTGATGGCCATTCAAGGATTCAGAGCTCCGGGCGATGATACTGCTGGTGCCTATAATTTCACAGATTTGCATTGGGGATACAGTAGAAGGAACTGAGATTCTACATGGGGACATGCAGTTGCTTCAGTCGGGAGGAGACGTTGGGTGTGGTTTTTTACCTATTTTCTACACATTCGTTCCCCATTTTTGACCTTTCTGTCCTCCAGGCCTATGACTTTACATGATCAAATTCCTTGTTTTCTTACCTTTTAAACCTATTCTACTGTCATGTTACTATGTTGTATTTTACTGAATAATACGAGGCTTTATTCCTTTTTTCGGGTAACTGGGAGAGCATTGAAGAAGTATTTTGGGAAGCTCTCATTTTAAAGTGATGGCTCGCGAGAACAAAGTATGAAGCAGACAGGCAGTGCAGATTAATTGCAGAAAAGGGTAGAACGGTTCACTGTTACACCCTGGATGCTGTTACATGTTGCTGTTACACATTGGATGCTGTTATAGGTTGCTATCACACATTGGATGCTATTAAACCACACGAGGATACAAGAATCCTCCGCCACACCAATAGTGTTGTCACCAGTGATGCCGCGTCATCCTGAACCACCATTCACTTGATGCTGTTGTGCCAAAGATGGCAAATGTGGATTCTATTATACCTAACAATTATTGGAAATAAGAATTGCTTATTTTTTTGAAGCAACAAGCCTCAAGCAATTGTAATCATAACTAATGTATATTTGTATTTAGAAATAGGTTGTAACTTCTTTTATTTTTGATCAGCATGAGAATCGTGAGATTCTCATGACTGATCTGTTTCTTATTTCGGGTTGTAATAACAATAAAAGAATCGATTTTTCATGTACAAGGATACGACATATAGAAGAGTACTTTTACTCTGCTTTTGTAATTCTGAGTTTATTTTTAATATCAATTAGCATGGTGATGCTGTCACTATTCTTCAGCTGATTCATTAATCACTTTTGTGTTATTCCTGCGCCCTGCTGAGGAGGAAGGGCCCTCCTCTTTGGCAGGGATTGCAATGATATAGGTAGTGTACATTCTATTTTATTTAATTGATTTATGATTTCTCATTGTTGCTGTACAAATCGTGGATTACATTTCCTATTATTTCTATTTATATTATGATGTTACACTGAGTTAATCAACATAATGGTAGTAACCAGCTGGAGTAGATATTAGTTCCTGTGTGGCATGCATTTACTTTAATATCTGTGAGTTGTGATTTAATTCTGTAGAGTGTTTTTATGTCTACACACATGGTTTGATTCAACTATTTAGATCAGCGACATGTTTTACAATTTTTTGCATTTTCTTATTCTTGGCTAGAGGGTATTGACACATATAGTGCGAACTCTATTAAAACAACAAGACCTACCCTGGGTTGAAAATTAATGTTGCAGTCTTAGTCAATTAAGATTGATTAAAATAGCACTACAGGGGTAACCCAAGATAACCCACTGAAGCCACAAGTAAAGAACAACACAATGAAGAAAAATAAGGACTCGGGAAAGTGGTGTGATTTTCATAAGAGATCCACTCACAAAAAAAGTGAGTGCCGAGCCAAGCAGTCACTGGTGATCGAGCTGAAGGCTTTTGAGTTCGACGCATGTTCTGACTCCAATTCAGAACCTGACAAAGGGATTGACAAAGGGCAGTATATTATTAATGCGGAGCCCAACACCATTGTGGCAACCACCAAGATCTAGAAGATCGAGCGTGAAGATACAGAAGAGGGGGAACACCTATTCCACTCATAGATGTGGGTGAAGGGTTCTCTACCGTAGTTCATTGTCGAAAGCGAGAGCTAAAAGAACCTCATTTCAATAGAGGTCATGAAGCGACTGAGCCTATCGACTACATCACATCCACAACCGTACACCATTGCATGGCTTCACCAAGGATGTGACCTCCACGTTAGCCAGTAGTGTTGCCTTCCCTACAACATCAAGCCCTTCACAGATGAGGTACTGTGTGATGTTGCTCATCTTGAAGTGTGTGACGTATTATTAGGTCAACCATACTTATGGAAGCGACATGTTGGATATGAGTTTAGACCCTACTATGTTATTATTTATTTGGGTACTAAGTTATACAACATACTAGAGGTAGCCCCACCTACCACCATCTCTTTGATCTCTGCTAAGAAATGAAGTAAGGTCATCTCCCAAACTGGAAAATTTGTTTTTTTTTTGTTTTTGTCTTTTGTTTTTTGTTTTTGTTTTTGTTTTTGTTTTGTTTTGTTTTTTGTTTTTTTTGTTTTTTTTTGTTTTTTTGTTTTTGTTTTTTGTTTTTTGTTTTTTTGTTTTTTTGTTTTTTTTTGTTTTTTTGTTTTTTGTTTTTTTGTTTGTTTTTTGTTTGTTTTTTTCAAAGTAAGGGGAAGGTCGTAGCCACATCCATGGCCCCCAGTAGGGGTTCCTCCAAGAAAAAAAAGCAGGTTGATGGGGTCATGGAAGAGTACAAGGACATCTTCTCCTCACCCACAAGGGTACCCTTTCATTGTCAGGTTAAGAATCCAATTGAACTGACTCCTAGAGCACCACTACCCAACAGGCCGATATATCGCCACTCCATTCTAGAAAATGAAGAGATCAAGCAGAAAATCCAAGAGTTGTTGCAAAAAGGACACATCTGACTAAGTTCCTCACCTTGTGGGAGCCTGATTGTACTTGTACAAAAGAAGGATGGGACATGGAGACTTTGTATCAATTATCGGGCACTAAACAAAATCACTACCAGGAACAAGTATCCAATCTCATGGATTGATGACCTGCTGGACCAACTCAAGGGGGTCAAGTATTTTAGGAAGATCGATATGAAGTCTAGTTATCACTAGGTTCCATTTGAGCCCACAGATGTATGGAAGACCAACTTTAAATCCAAGTAAGGCCTTTTTGAATGGTTGGTTATGACCTTCAGGTTGACAAATTCCCCTGCCACTTTTATGAGGCTAATGGATGAAATCTTGCAACCCTTCACTAACTTATTCATGGTGGTTTATCTTGACAACATCCTCATCTTCAACAAGAGTTGGGAAGAACACTTGCAACACATTCAACACGTCCTTCAAACCCTTCAACAACACAAACTCTGTGCTAACTTGGAGAAATGCACCTTTGGCATGAGCCAAGTCTAATACTTGGATTACATCATAGATGAGCATGGTGTGCATGTGGACCCGACCAAGATCCAGGTCATTCGGGATTGGCCATCCCTGACCACTCTAACGGATATTTGTAGATTTTTAAGCCTTTTTTTATCAGAGGTTCATGTTGGAATTTTCCCATATCACTTGGACGTTGAGTCAGATTACTAAGGGCACAATGAAAGAAGAATTCTCCTGGTCTGAGTCCCAATAGAAGGCATTCGTTGAGTTGAAGCACTGCCTCTTCTCTACACCAGTACTCACACTACCATACCTGAAGAAGCCATTCAAAATCGAGAGTGACGCCTCAGACTATGCTATTGGTGCAGTTCTCACCCAACATGGGCATCCGTTGGCCTATCATAGTGAGAAAATTTCTGATACAATTCGGAAGTAACCCACCTATGATAAAGAGATGTATTCCATCATGTAGGCTTGACAGTGGAAGCAATACATTATGGGGAAGGAGACAATCATCCACATCGATCACGACCTCTTCAGTTTATACAGACATAGGAGAAGTTGCAGAACGATCACCATCATAAATGGTCTACATATCTACAACAATTCCACTTGAACATTAAATACAAAGGGGTAACACCAATCATGTTGCAGATTGCCTCAACTAGCCCCCAGTTGCAACACTCACTACTGTTCTCAACTCTTGTGGTCATGAGACCTCTAGATGGCTACAACTATACAAAAATGATCCAGAGTTCACCTCCACATACGAGATACTAGTAGATGGAAAGAAAGTTCTTGATTTCCACCTCCAGTACACATTATTATGCTACTTAGGCCATATTTGTGTTCCTTCAAGTAAGCGTGCCAAGATGATTTTGGAGGTGCACTACAGTCAAGTCGTAGGACACTTTGGTGTGGAGAAAACTATGGTTGTATTACAAAAGTACTTTTATTGGCCAAAACTCCGATTGGATGTTGGGAAATATATCATATATTTCACTGCCTGCACCATCGCCAAGCCAACCATCAAGAAGAAAGGCCTATACACTCCTCTGCCTAATCCTAGCTAGCCGTGGGAATCCATATCCATGGACTATATGTGGGGTGTCCTTTCTATCAAGCATGGTAATGACTATGTATTTGTGGTTGTGGAAAATTTTTCTAGGATGGCTATATTGGCAACCTGCAAGAAGAGTATCACAATAGAGGACACTGCCAAACTCTTCTTTGAATGAGTATGGGTACATTTTGGGATCCCACAGAACATTATATCAAATTGGGATAGCAGGTTCCTGAGCACATTCTGGTAAAGCCTTTGGACACAATTGGACACCAAGCTCACAAAATCATCTGCTTTCCATCCTCAAACTAATGGCCAGATGGAGGTCGTCAATAGGGTGATAGTGCACATACTCCACATGTACAACTCCAAGCATCTTCAAACCTGGGATGGGAGTCTTCCATATGTGAAATTTTTTTATAATAGATCTCTCCATAGCTCGAATGGTCGCAGTCCCTTTCAAGTGGGTCTCGCATTTCAACCATTGTGTCCGATTGATGTTGCCATGCCTCATGCGACTACGCAGATCGAATCCACACATGTACTATCTGACGCTCATAAAGTTACCAGATTTATTGAACACGTCCAACACATTTGCTAGAAGGTACACGAAATTATGGAGAAATCAAATGCCAAGTACAAGAAGTGACATGATCAACATTAGGTGCCACACAAGTTTTAGGTTAGGTGACAAAGTCTGGTTGCATTTGCAGAAGGAACGCTTTACCGGAGCCTATCGAAAACTCCGATCAATCTGATATGGTCCTTACACCATTACCAATTCTGTGGGAGACAATGCATTTGAGCTTGGCATTCCCCCATTCCTTGGCCTGCACCTAGTGTTCAATGTGGACCGCCTTCGACCATGCTTCCCACCATTGCGGGACACATCAAACATTGCAGAACAACTCACACCTACAAAGTTAAATCCAAAATACATGGAACAAGTCACAACTGATTGGATCATGGACACACAAATCAAGAAAACCCGACAACAAATGATCCAACTATATCGAGTTGTCAAAGTAGCCCAACTTCTTCACTAGGGAAAGTGGCTCACTAGGGACCAAGTTCAACAGAAGTTTCCTCATCTCATGGAGGAACTCAACGCAATGGGGACCATTGCTTCCTAAGAGGCGAGGAATGATCCAAGTGGATATTGGTGGCCACCCACCTATTCCATTTGGACCCCCACCATTGTTTCTTTCAGTTTTTCAATTTCCTTAATTGTAGCATAGTTTACTATTTTTGGCATTTTTTTCGGGTCTTGAACTTCCGGAGCCGTTTTGAGGCCCTAAACGACGTTTCTTTTGGAAAATCACTGGTAGTGGATATGATTTTTCAACTAAAAATTTGTCATTATAAGCTGTAGTCCTCTGATATATCTTTCTAACGAGGTATCATGTACGTCAAATGAATATTGTATGCCAAAGTTACGACCCCGGGAAGTTGATGTACCAATTTACCCCAACGGGGCCCATAGTTTGGTGTTTCATCTTCTAGGGTTAGGTTTTTGGATGTTTTGGGGTTTTCCAGTGTTTCTCAATAAGAAATAGGCCCTCCAGCCTCATTTTAACACAATTCAGAGGTATCTAGCCGCCACATCTCTTCTCAGAGATAAGCTACCATCGCCCGAGCTAGTCTTATTTCCATTCTGTTTGTAAGCATATTTTAGTATATGATATTAATGAAATAAGTGTTATTTCTGCTGCATCTCTATATTTATGGTTATATCTGTAATTTGTTGTGTTTCTATTTAAATTTAGATCAGAATTATAAGGTCAGACATGATCAACATAAAACAAAGAAATTGTTTAAGGTGGGAGACATAGTATAACTACAGTTGAACAAGGAGAGTCTATAGGGGCCTGGTAAGAAAATTAAGGATTTGTGTATGGTCCGTTTGATATGCTAGAGATGGTGGGTGATAGTGCCTATTGAATTTGTTTACCACACATTTTCTTATTTGTGAATGTATAGAATCTAAAATTCTATGAGCCTTCCATGCTATATCGGGAAGAGGAACAAGTCCTACCTTCTGTGGAGTATTTGGAAGCAAATGCTTCGGCAGAGTTGACATAAGATGCAATTTTGCAAAAGAAGTTTATAACTACAATATATGGGCAACATGATCTTTGGAAGATTGGATTGAAAGCACAATTTCCAAGCAAAGCTAAATGGTACACCAAAGAGAATGTGCAGGGAAAATTTCCTCACCTCATTTAGTAGAATATTTTGGTGACCAATAGCCTAAAAAAATGAGGATGTGTGATCTTTATTGGATATATATATCTATATATATATATATATATTAATTTTCATCCATCTCAATTCTTTTAAGAGTGGAAAGGGTGGAGGAATAATCTCTTAGGAGCACTTTTACGGGCGGGACCCAGTTTGGAAAATTGGGGTATGAAACCTTCTGGGAGCATTTTGAGGCACAAAATGATGATTTTAGGGGTAGAAATTTGTCGCTTTAACACCATGCATTTTTTTCATATTCTACACATAGTTAGCTTTTGAACATTGCAAGAATCACATCAATCAGAGTATGTATGCAAAAGTTATGGCACTCAAAAGTTGACCTTCCTATTTTCACAACCATAATTGGAGATGATGCCACATCAGCCCCTGTTATTCATGAAAAATGGGATAGCCACATGATTATGATGTAGAATACTCTAGAAAACTCTATATTGTAACTCTGCTTAATAGTTGAGGTATTCAAACCTAACCACTATTAGGCTATTGGGTTGTGTTATATTTGGGAAACTAGGACAATACTCAGAGGGGGGTGAATCATTATTGTAGGAATTTTCACAATTTAAACACTTTCTTTCACTTATGTAATGATATTAGGACACCATAAATAACTTCAAAAATTAATTCATATGAGAATGACATGAAATAATTTCAGTAACATAAGAAACACACAAATTCTTCAAAATGCTCTTTAATTCCTTTACAAGGCAAGCTACAACTTGTTGTTAAAAAATTTTGTGGCTACAACCAACATGAATATACAACTCCTTGATTTATTATCTACAAATGAATGGAGCTACAACCCCAAATATTTACCAACACCTACTGAAAGGAGCACCAACGCTTGATTTGTAAGTTACAACTTGCTTGACATCAATGATTCATTTTTCTTCCATTTTCAAACTAGAACCATGAATGCCACCTCAAAAATAAATTAATTTTCCCTTCACACACTCACAAAAACACCTTTAGAAATCTCTAATTACTGAGAAATCCACCATTACACCAGCACACCAACACCTCACTTCACCACAACCACAAAGTCTTGCATGAAGTTTTTTTGAATCCTTCAATCCATTATGTGTTGAAAATGCAACAAGAAAATCTAAGTTTGACTTTTCCTTGGTCAACCTTGGGAAAATTTGAATTTTTATTTTAGCAGAAATCATGGAGGTAGTTACGGAGGTGACATGGAACTTGTCACTTAGTTAAATTAGTTAATTCAAGTTGGGGAAGCTTGACTTAAATTCAATATGTTTGAGTTCTAATTTTTAGCAATCAATTTAAGTTAATTTGAGTTATTGTTAGTTTAACTAGTTATAACTGTCAAAAGAACTAGTGGAGGACAAGTTGTGGAAGTGGAAATTCAACCAAACTAAGTGATCATCTCGTTATCTGATCAATCAACCCAAAATATTCACTGTATGCATGTGTGATGTGTGATGTTTCCTTTTTCATGTCTACGATTCTTGTTCTAGATGGTGAATTAACTTCCTATTGATGATGCTAGACTCAACAACATTCAAGGGATCTCCCCGATATGAAGTCCCAATCAGAACTCACACTTTTTGGTGTAGGAGTCGCATTTGGTATAAAGGCCTGGTTTCCAAATCCTTAAAGATTTTCCACTCTAACTGTTAACACAAGAGAGTGATGCAATGGTGTCTTCGAAAATCAAGGGGAGTGTGCCTGGTGAGTGTGTAGTGTAACTGTGTCAAGGTTCCTCTACTGCAAAGGGAGAGAGAAAAGCGAGACACTAAATGAGAGGTAATAGTACCACCCAGGAAGAGACACACATGAACAAAAATCACTTGTCCAACATCCAATGGAATAGTCCACAACGGATGCGACAGTTGTTATAACCAACAAACAAGGGTAGATCTATCTACCATCTAGCAGAATAGTCCACAATGGATGTGACAGTCATTATAACCAATGAACAAGGAAAGATTTGTCTAGCATCCTACAGAATATTCCACAAGGATGAGACATTGATAACAACCATTACAATACATTCTCAACAAGATAATCACTAACATAAGCGAAATAGTTCAACTATCTTAGTACATGTGAAAGAAAACATGAAATACAAACATCCACATAATAGCCTTACAAACATTCATAATTCATGCATGAAGATTTTGCTGGCTTGAAAAGGCTTTTGTTGTTAAGCAAAATTTCAAAGGCACATATTTACATTGTACATCACTAGCCCCAGTAGTGGGACATTGGAGCCACTCCTTACTCTTTAAAGAATTAGATGATCTCTCTAATTCCTTGTAGGAGGAGCAAGTTGAAAAGTCTATTGCTCATACAATGAGGGGGTATATATAACCAAGGGATGATGCTTCCCCCTTGTGACTCTTTGACTACCCTCATGACTATTCAAATTCCTATGACTTTTCAACTTACATGACTCTTCATATTCATGTGTGTCCTTTGGAATTCCACTTTATAATACATTTGATTACAATATACATGGTCCACACTAGTGATGTGGCATATGACAACTCATGACACAACTTGACATGACATTGCTAACATGGACTGGCTTGATGATGTGGAAATGTCAAGCCACTATTGTTGCTAAGTGATACATGTGTTCTTCAATATGCTTTCTCTTTTCCTCCACACAGCTTCATGATGCGAGGTATCCAATGGTCTTCAGTCTTGGGAGGTGGTTGTAAACTTGTGTTCCTTTTCCAACTCTTGATAGGTAAACTTGTAAGTTCAGCTATACATGAGTCTTCAGGCATGCTTCCCTCCTTCTTCTCCTTCTTCATCATCTCACCATGACTTGATAGTGTACCTATTCCTGTAATTCACTCATGATGGGCCGAAAATTCCCTAGTCTAAGATGATGCATTGTTATCCATGAACTGAGCTGAGGACAAGTCACAGATAGGGAGGAAGGGCTCCACAACTGCACATTGTGCAGCTCCAATTGACATGGAAAGAGCTTGATCACTAAGACCACATAGAGCACAACTTAGGCTTGACTAAGGAGCTTTTCTACAGAGTCCTCATTGAGGATAAAAATTGCGCAGTGCCCATTGAGGGTCAGGATTGTGCAATTCAATTAGCTAGTGGCTTCTACGAGATGAGGACCTGGGGGGACAATTTGGTGCAGTTTTGAGAGGTAGGGGGTACTGGGCAGTAGGGGGGACTGGACAGTAGAGGCATGAAGGGAAAATATACACAGTTTTAGGGGACAATGAGCTCTGACTGAGGGAAGGACACTTGAGGACACATCTACGAAGCTCTGGAGGCCAAGGGAGGTTTGAATTTCTATGCATTATGGGGTTCTAGCAGGTAAGGGAAAAGCTTAAGGACTGAAAGTGCGAAGTGCGTAGTTCAAGGATGAATGGGAGGCACAACTGTGTAATTTTGGGGGTTAAGAAAGGCTGTTGGACTCTACAATTTTGCAAAACCACAACCATAGAGGATAGTGACTACACAATGTGTAGTTCTAGGAGGCAAGGTCACATCAATGAGGGCTAAGACCGTGCAGCTCAGTAGGGGCTCGGTGAAGCGAATTTTCCGAGTCGGGAAGATTTTTCAAAAATGGCTAAGTGCAGTAAGGGAGTTGGACTCATGATGAAATTGACTCGTGATCACACACTTAGCATACTTTGATGACACGACAACATAGATCATTGGAAAAAATAAAGAAAGCATTCCCCTCTATATGATTGTCTCATGAGAAGATGCGACAAGTGTGACACTTAAGATAGACTTTGGGACGACCATGAAGACAATTGTGCAACAACATTCAAGAATTTGTGTATGCGTGCAATATATGTTTACAACGTTAGGACAACTCGTTTACACAAGAACCTACCTCTGAAACCACCAAAAAAGGATCAGAAACATTACATAACGTTCAAATATGCCAAAAGATGACAAGTAATCCAACAAGCAAAAGGAGCCAAACAACTTCAAGAAAGCTCATGGGATGAGCTTGAGTGTTTGCAAAAATTAAGGAAAATACCAAGGAAGGCTCTGAAATTTGAGTGCAAGCCAAAATTTTGGAGGGTGTTGCAACAACTACAACACTTGGTGCCACACTAGTTGAATTCTAGCTTCTCTGTCTTTGTTAGTTTCTTTTGTTCAGGGCCTTGGTTCCTCAGGGAGTATTGATTCATCATGTAGATTATTTTGGCTTTCCTACTTACCCCATGGGAAGACATGGTCCCCTATATACCTTCTTAGTTGAACACAACATAAGATTCAATGTAACCATAATGTTTCAAATTAGGAAGGGTAGTTTAGCTCACGAGCTTAAGATTTTCAGAGTATAGTTTTTCATCTCTGGTGTTTCTCTACTACCAATAGGCCTAGACAATACCTCAACGGAGTCACGCAGGAACAAAAACATTGCTTCATAGCCAGCGAGCCTACACAGTACCCTGGCAGACTTTCTTGCTTCATCTCTATGTGCAAGAAGCCTTTCTTTTCTTTCACCTTTATTTATTTATTTAAAGAGAACCATGCATTGACACTTATTTATTTTTGGGCAGAAGAGGGATCTTGACATATTGAGAGAAAAAGAGGTTGTTCCTTCAGAGAAGCATATAAACACCTCTGATTTAGGTTTTCTCTTTTATATTTTTTCCCCTTATTCATTTCTACTAATTGGATAAGCTTGAGAACACCAGCAGAAAAACTGAGTATAGGCATGAGGTTTCTAGACTAGCCATGAGTTCATGGTCGGACCAAAATTCTCCTTACGGATGAATCGTATTTTCCATTGAGACTTCATCGGTCAAAAGATGTAACCAAGTCAAGGAAGACAAACAGAAGTCTAGCCAAATGTTTGAGTGTCACAAGACACTTTAGACTTCATCCACACACACACTTAGAAGCCACAACACAATGGAAACAACACTTATTCACATGAAAAACATCACAAAATTCAAACAAAGAAAAAAAGCAAACAACAAATTACTATGTACATAGTGTGGGGCACAACCCCAGATATTCATTGAAAATATTGTTTTAAGTCTTGGCCTTTGATAGGGAGAGATTCAATCTTCACGTCAAGTGATTGAAGACGATACATGTGTTGGCCAAGCTTCTCGTGAACTGTGTATGGACCAATCCACATGGATTGAAACTTAGTGTGTTTTCCTTTGTCTTCATGGGATTTATCCCAATTTCAAACTAAGTCACTCACACTAAAGCTATTATTCCCTGTAGATTTTCTACCAAACCATCTCTTGATACGACTCCGGGGAAGTAAGATTTTTTGTTTCAGCCTTTCTTCCTGTAGCTTGTGCAAAGTGTCCATCCTACATTGAACTTAAAGCCTATGGCTTGCCTTGGGGCTCTTGGAATAGTTGGAGAGTGGGAAAGTAGACATTCAGCAGGAGGATGGCTTCTTTTCTGTACACCAAGAAGTAAGGGGAATTGTTTAGAGAAGGTTTAGGCGTGACTCGGTGAACCCATAAGGCATTCACCAAAGTAGAGTACTTGTTTCACTGTTCATAGAATATGAATTTTTGATGATACATATGAGGTTATTGTTTGTGGATTTAGCAAGACCATTTCCTCTGTGGATAATAATTAGCAAAATGTTTCAAGATAATACCATTTTCCATTGAAAAATCATAAAGTCTTAATGAGGAAAAGTACTTTGCATTGTCAAAAATAAGTGACATAGGAACGTCTAACCTAGAGATAATATTCTACAGCGGAAAGTTGATGAATTTTTGATCATTCACCTATTTTAGTGGAACTGCCTCTGTCCATCGTGTGAAATAATTTGTAGCAGTTAGGATATAGTGGTGCTGCATCGATGAGTGTGGAAAAATTTCCCATATGATATCCAAGCCTCACTATTGAAAAGTTTCTTCCACTATAATGGGCTACAACGGGGCTATTGACTTCTGATTTATGTCCTTGCACCTTTGATAGATCGTACACTTACGAGAATAAGCATGAGAATCTTTGAATAATGTAGGCCAGTAAAAACTGGCCCATATAACGTTATGTGTTATAGTGTTTCTTGCGAAGTGTCCTCCGTCTGGTCCATCATGGAGATCACGCAAAATTTTTTCTGAATTGTGTGCCTCCAAACACTTGAGCAATACTCCATTGTGGTGCTCCCTGAACAACACCCGGTGCACCAATTTATACGACAATGCTTTGAGTCGGAATGCCCTCTTTTATCATGTAGAGAATTGAGAGGGAATGGTGCCAAGATCGAGGCATTGGTGCACATCTATGTGTACCAAGAGTCTATGTCTGAAGTGGGAATGGCTCGATCAACGTTGTACCTTTCAATTTCCTACTCCCATCCTCCGATCTCTTCTTCTTCCTCTTTTGCATTTACTACCTATGCTGCTAAGTGGAAAAGATCATGACCCTTGATGGTGTGAAATGGATTGATGTCTAGATCATAATGTTGTAATTTGGTCATCCAATTCACCCTCCTTTCATCTAGGTCTTGCTGAATGAGCAGTGATTTGACTATTGGGTGTAGAACAAATATAACATAATGATTTTTTAGCAGATAGGGTCTAAAGTGCTTTACCACCTTGTACATGTCATAAGTCTATTTTTCCATAGTGGGATAATTGAGCTCTAGTCCTTGTAGACTTGCGCTCATGAAGGAGATAGGCCGTTCATTGTTAAACTCATCCTTCTGAGTTAGCACAATAGCAAGAGAAGTGTCAGAAGCAAAAGTGTAGAGCATGAAATCTTTACTGAAGTCGGAGCTGTACTATGCGGGTGCTTCTGCTATAACTTGCTTGATATGGGAAAACAAATCCTTTTCCCTCTTATACCATTTATAGAATGTGTCCTTGATCATCTCCTGTATTGGTTTAAAGATCTTACCATAGTCAGAGATGAACTTACGAAGGAAGTTGATCTTCCCCAAGAAAGACTGCATGGGTTTCTTGTTCAATGGGTGGGGAATCTACGTGATGGTCTGGACTCTATCCCAGTCTACCTTGATCCAACTTTTAGCAAGGATGTGTCCTAGGAGGTTACCTTCGGATATTGCAAAGATACTCTTCTTGGGATTCAAGGATATATCGTATTTACGACATCGCTAAAAAATATTCTTCAGATGATGTAGGTTGTCTGACCTCTGTTTGGAGAATACTGCCACATAATCATAGTAGAACACTACGCCCTATCTAATAATCCCACGAAAGGCAGTGTCCATTATGTGTTGGAATGTTGCACCAACATTGAATAGCCCAATCAACATTCGTTGAAATGCGAACGTGCTGCACTTCGTCCTGAAAGTAGTTTTCAATCTATCAGGATATACTACCAGAATCTGGTTATAATTTGAGAATCCATCGAGCAAAGAAAAAATTTCGGCCCCGATTTTGTTTGCAGTATTTTCTCCAAGGATGGCATAGGGTAATTATTCTTTTCTAAGGCGTTTTTAAGATTCCAGAAATCTACAGATAGGTGAATCTCCCCAGACTTCTTTCTCATAGGAACCAAGTTTGATACCCACGTTAAATGTCACACCTTGCAATTAGGGGAATTTTGAGGTCTAAAATGGGCCTCCTAAGAAAAATTTACAACCAAAATAAACTTTATAAGAACCAATAGGATTCAATATGATGATATAAACCATGGGGGATGAATCACCATTTTTGGAGTAAAAAAGTAAAAAGTTTAAAAAATAATAAAATAATAAAACTACTTTTTCAACTCGTATTTTCAACTTATCTCCCTCATTTTTTACTCAAATTTCGAGCGAGAGTACTCGGATGAAAAATTTGATTTCTCATCCAAGGAGTACCCATGTTGCACACTTTTGATGGACCCTGCTACATGAAAAATGAGAAATACATGAAAAAACGTGATTATAATCACGTTTTAAAATTCTCATAAAACTACTTTTTCAACTCGTATTTTCAACTTATTTCCCTCATTTTTTACTCAAATTTTGAGCAAGAGTGCTCAGACGAAAAATTTGATTCCTTATCCAAGGAGTACCCATGTTGCACACTTTTGATGGACCCTTCCACACGAAAAATGAGAAATACATGAAAAACGTGATTATAATCACATTTTTCATGTATTTCTCATTTTTCATGTAGAAAGATTCATCAAAAGTATGCAACATGGGTACTCCTTGGATGAGGAATCAAATTATGCATCCAATGGGAGTTGGTACTCAAAATTTGAGTAAACCCATAGGGAGATAAGTTGAAAAATTATTTTATTATTTTATTTTATTTTATTTTTAATTTTAATTTTTAATTTTAATTTTATTTATTTATTTATTTTTTTTCCCTCTAAAATTTGATGATGTATTGTAATCTTATTTTATTATTTCCACTATTATTTTATAATCTCCTTAGGAGGCCCATTTTAGATCTCAAAATTCCACTAATGTAGATGATCAGAGCATCCAACAATTTTCTCAACTCCTTTTGTATGAGGGGCTCAAGCGTTGGATGAACTTTCCTCAGTTTCCGTTGAAATGGCTTGGCCCCTTCCTTGATTGGTATTACATGCTGGATGATTCATGTGTCATATGTTTTGAGTTCAGCATACATCCATGTGAAGACATCATAGTACTTCTTGAACAAGTGGATGAAGGCTTGTCTCTCTTGTGAAGTGCAACAAGTACCGAGATTAACATACTTTAGATATTTCTTAGTCCCCAAGTTGATTTTCTCATGTGACAGAATGGAACTGTGGGTCTTGGAATTAATGGCCCCCAGAAGCAGTTCTACATATTTTAAAACTTGTCTAATGAAGCCACACCCTTGGGGATGAGGTTGCTTTTACTTGCATTGGATGCATCCTGCAATTCCTTTTCGTGCTCGTCCTCTTCGATCACTGTGTCTTTGAATGCATCCGCGTTTGCCATGAAGTATAATATCTGTTTTTCATCATAAAAAGCACTTAAGTTGTGATATTATCTGGGATAGAAGGTTTATACAAATTTTGAATAGAAAAGTCATCCCGTAACGTTAACATCCTAGTAGCAGCGTTTTCCAAGGCATCCGCTGCTGCATTACACATTCTTGGAACTGAAATAATATTAAAAGCTTGGAAATGAGAGATGAGTCGCCATACCTCTTGTTGATAATTTTTTAGATGAGGTGACATAGTGTATAGTGTTACATACTTGATGCACCACAATTTTGGAGTCACCTACCACTATTAGATTGGCAACATGAGGTCGATGGCCTTTTGTAAGCTGAAGATGAGTGCTTCATATTTTGGAGTGTTATTCGTGCACTCAAATTCCAAGCTGCTAGAGATTAAGTGTTTTCTCTGTAGCAGGTCTATTAAATCACAACTAGCTCTAGAGCCCTCGTGTGTCTTGGATCCATAAAAGTACATAGTCCACATCTAATATGTATAGGGACTGCTCACTGCACTAGTACTACTATTACTAAAACTATCACTACTAACTGTATGCAGTTCATTATCACCAGTTGGACATGAAAGGAGATCCAACTGTGTGTCTGGTGGAATTGGGGATGGCTCTGCAAGATAACACCCCAACTGTGTTTCCCAAAAATAATTTCCAAACAATAATTATGCGAAAGCCATTGGCTTATTATGCCCATTCAAAGGAGTCACTGTGCGCTTCATGTGTCTCTCTAACTCTACTCGAATCTAATTATTCCTGCCCCTGTACGGAAGCGATAAGTGTGGCTAGTATGTGGAAAAGTATCCTTGAAGCTTGCTTGACTAGTCTCTTCTCAGTAACACTCTATATGATTCCAAAATGTCTACAATCACTATGTTGATGCATTGGTGAACTTGTCCATTAGATGATAACTAGATGATGACATCCCTAAGTTCACTAATTGCCTAGACATGAGTTCTATCCAGCTGAATGATCTGTGCATCTGTCTTGTCCCCTTTATCATTGATCTTCTTGGCCACAGATAATGGCATGACATTCACTGATGCACCAGAATGAACCAAGCAATTGTGTGCATTGAAGTTGAATATTTTAAATGTTAACAAGAACAGAGGGTAGAGTGTGTTTTCCTCCATCGTGAGTGCATTGAGTACAAATGCAAGAGTGTCAGGAGAATTACTAGATCCCTTGTCCAAAGAGGTAGCATTACTAATAGAGGTTTGTCCAAGTGTCTGTAGAAGGATGTCCCATTGGCCCATGATATTTGTAAGTTCGAACAGGGAGATGTTTGCACAGACCTTCTTCATGTCATATACATTGTTATTATCTACAACAGGAAGACTGTCCAAAGTGTCCAGGGATGGAACTTGGTTTGTGGTTTCTGGAGGGATGGTTCTGTCCTCACTGATGTTGGAAACACTTCTCGTTGAAACCACTTTCTCGGACTTGCTATGAGTGTTCTGCACTGAGTTAGCCAGAGGACTGAGTTTTCTTAATAGGTTTTCTTTGAATTTTTGTTTTGGCACCTCAATCACAGTGGTCAACCCTTGGATTCTTAAGTTGTATCGGTTGCTTTGCTTCTCGGCCAGACCATTACTTGGAGGCTTCTTATCGATAATATTCTTTTGGGTTGCGAGAATGCATTGATACATGTTGACTTTATGCCCATTGCTTGGGGATTCATTAGCTGCAACAGGTTCTTCCTTCTATTCATCGGGCTCAACCTGATTATCAACCTTGACTGAGTCAACAAACTGCGCAACCATTATGCTCATGAGCAAAGTTCCACTATGGGAATGTCTTCTCCGAATGATGCTCATTATGAAACTTGTGATATGAATCTGTGCCAATTTTTTCAATATTCATGACCACATTGGAATTCTACACATATTTTGCCAGCTAATTGCTGCTACTGCCAGAATCTGAATTCCTTTTGAACAGGAACTTGGGAGGCTTGCTACTCATGGTAGTCTCTTTTGTCCTTTGTTTGAGTTCAACCATTTTAGTGGTTAGGGACTTCATGAGATGAGTCAGAATTTCAGGATCATTTGATTCTTTTCCTTAGCCTTTCTCACGGAGGCCTGAGACCTCTTAGCCGTGACCTCGGAGTCTTTTGTTGATTCATCAACTGTAATGACTCCAATAGCACACAAGTCCTTCTGAACAACAACAACCTCTTTGTAGTTTTCTGTCAATGTTTGTCTTGCAGTTCGCTTTAAAAATTGTGCAATACTTGTCGGCAAGGAAGAAGTGTAGTAGTCTATGGTGATGGAGTGATGAGGTTTTATATCGTTCGAAAATTTGTTCAAGATGCGATTGAACCTCTAATTGGAATCTTTAACATTTTCCTTTTGCTCCATCTTAAGACTACCCATCTCCTTTAATAACATGGCAGGGGTTTTGTCTTCAACATTTTTTTTTAGAAATATCCTTTTGAATGCCCTCCATTTCTCGATGGAGTTTGGAAGAAGGATGTGATACCATACAACTACTCTACCTTCCAAGGTACATGGAAAAAGTTTGCATGCAACATCGTTATAACGTACCTCAAGTATTTGCAGATGTAGGTAAAAGTTTTTTAAGTGATATTTAGCCTTCAATGTCTTGTCAGGGTCATACTTTGTCAAGAGCTTCTCCACACGCCTCAACATCTTGTGTAGGATATTCAAAAGTACCAGTGGGCCCTGACTCATCCAGTCTAGATTTTACTTTGTCATGTCTTATTCTTCGTTGTCCTCCTCTTCTTCTTCCAAATTTTATGGTTCCTCTTCCTCTTCTTCCTCTCCCCCTGTCCTGCCAGAAGTTGAACCCAAGAGTAAGGGGTTACCTCCTTCTCCTCCTTGAAAGAGTGGAGGCTCTTCTTCCCTTTCCACAACATCTGCTAGTTCTTCAAGAGTGGCGAGGACTGCTTCTTCAACAGACAAGACCACTACTCTTGTGGGGGTAGTCATGTTTTTCTTTTGATAATATGGAATATTGACTATTCCCAGAATCACTCCAACAACTTTTGAAAATTGACAGGTGATGGGATGGACGAACCAAAGTTGATGCAGGATTTCACGTTTAGGCCTGGGTGGTGAAGAGTTACCAACTTCAGGAGTACGAGTAGGGTAGACGGAGTGAACATTGTTGCCTTGACCAGAATATGGATTAGTGGGGTTGGTGGGGCAATCAATCATAAAATGTTAGCTGCCCTCCTTCTAGTGCTAGAAATGTAGATGATGCTAGACCCAACAACATTAAAGGGATATCCCCTATATGAAGTCCCAATCAGGCCTCACACTGTTTGGTGTAGGAGTCCCATCTAGTATAAAGGCCCGGTTGCCAAATCCTTAAATATTTTCCTTGACTCTAACTGTTAGCACAAGATATTGATGCAATGGTGTCTTTGAAAAGCAAGGGGAGTGTGCTTGGTGAGTGTGCAGTGCAACTGGGTCAAGGTTATTCTACTAAAAAGGGGGAGAGAAAAGTGAGCTACTAAGTGAGAGGTAATAGTATCACCCAGGAAGATACACACATGAACCAGAAGGACCTATCCAACATCCAACGGAATAGTCCAAAATGGATGTGACGATCGTTACAACCAATAAACAAAGGTAGATCCATCTACCATCCAATGAACTAGTCCACAATAGATGCGACGATCGTTATAACCAATGAACAAGGAAATATTTTTTTACTATCCTATGGAATAGTCCACAAGTATGAGACAATGATAACAACCGTTACAAGACATTCTCAATAACATAAGCACTAACATAACCGAAATAGTTCAATTATCTTAGTACATGTGAAAGAAAACATGAAATACAAATGTCCACATAATAGTCTTACAAACATTCATAGTTCATGCATGAAGTACGTGCTAACCTGAAAAGGATTCTGTTATTAAGTAAAAATTCCAAGACACATATTTACATTGTACATCACTAGCCCTCGTAGTGGGACATTAGAGCCACTCCTTGCTCCTCAAAGAACTAGATGATCTCTCTAATTCCTCATGGGAGGAGCCAAGGTGAAAATTCTGTTGCTCATATAAAGAGGGGGTATATACAACCAAGGGGTGATGCTTCCCCCTTGTGACTCTTTGACTACCCTCATGATTGTTCAAATTCCTATGCATTTTCAACTTACATGACTCTTCATATTCATGTGTGTCCTTTGGACTTCCACTTTACAATACATTTGATTACAATATAAATGGTCCTCACTAGTGATGTGGCATCTGAAAACTCATGACACAACATGACATGACACTGCTGACATGGAATGGATTGATGATGTGGAAATGTCAAGCCATTGTTGCTGCTGAGTGATAAATTCTTTCTTGGATATGCTTTCTCTTATCCTCTGCATAAATTTATGATGGAGGGTCTTCAATGATATTCGATCTTCATAGGTGGTTGCAAACTTGTGTTCCTTTGCTTTATCTTGATAGGTATGCTTGTAAGTTCAACTACACATGAGTCTTTAGGCATGCTTCCCTCCTTCTTCTCCTTCTTCATCATCTCGCCATGAATTGATAGTGTACCTGTTTATGCAATTCACTCATGACATGATGACATCAATCCAAAAAATACCAGGTCTAAGATGATGCATTGTTATCCATGAATTGACCTGAGACAAGTCACTAACAAGGATGAAGGGCTCAACAACTGTGCATTGTGCAATTCCATCTCACAGGGAAAGAGATTTATCACTAAGACTGCGCAAAGTGCAACTCAGGCTTGATTAAGGAGAGATGTTATGCACAATCCTCACTTAGGAGAGAAATTATGCAGTGTCCACTGGGGGTCATGATTGTGCAGTTCAATCAGGTAGTGACTGCTATGGGATGAGGCCCTCAGAGTACAGTTCTATGCATTTTTGAGAGGTAGGGGGATTGGGTAGTATAGAGGACTGAAGGGAAAATCTATGCAGTTTCAGGGGACATTGAGCTACGACTGAGGGGAGGAGACTCGAGGACACATACACGCAGTTATGGAGGCTAAGGGAGGCTATGGTTTCTACAAATTTCAGGATTCCAACAGGCAAGGGAAAATCTTGAGGATTGAAAGTGTGAAGTGCATAGTTCAAGGGAGACTGGGTGGCACAACTACGCAATTCTAGGGGTTAAGTAAGGCTGCTGGACTCTGGAATTGTGCATAACCACAACCCTAAAGGATAGTGACTATGCACTACACAGTTTTAGGCAAAAAGGTCACATTAACGAGGGATGAGACTGTGCAGTGCATAGCTTAGTCAGGGCTCGGTGAAGCTAAGTTGCCCGATCGGTAAAAATTTTCAAAAATCGCTAAGTGCAGGAAGGGAGGCTGACTCATGATCACACACTTAGCATACTTTGATGACATGACAAAATATATCATCAAAACAAACAAACAAATCATTCCCCTCTGTGTGTCTATCTCATGACAATATTCGACAAGTGCGACACTTAAGACAGACTTTGGGACAATTGCAACGACACTTTGTGAAAACATTCAAGAATTTGTGTATGAGTGCGATAGATGTTTACATGGTGAGGAAAAATTGTTTACACAATAACCGATCTTTGAAACCATCAAAAAAGGCTCGCAAACATTACATAACAATCAAACTGGCCAAAATATTATAAGTAATCCAACAAGTAAAAGAAGCCAAAGAACTTCAAGAAATCTCATGGGATGAGCTTGAGTGTTTGCAACAATCAAGGTAAATACCAAGGAAGGCTCCAAAATTTGAGTGCAAGACAAAAATATGGAGGGTGTTGCAATAAATGAAACACTTAGATTAGTAGAGTAACTTCAAGTCTTGTGATTTAGCAATTTTCTTGAGAAGTTTTGAATCTACACATTAATTTCTACATGGTATCAGAGATGGAACCACTATAAAACAAAGATTCCAAAGTTGTCATTGTAGGAGGTTTGAATTTGAAGATTAGTGTTGCAAGTTTTCTTTAGGATTGAGAAGATGGCTTTCAATGGACTTAGGCTCAAGTTTGCCCTGGAAGGCACCTAAAACTTTGTTGCATGGAAGTACCACATGGAGGTAGTATTGGATGATAATGGGATGCTAGAATACATCAATACATATGTAGAAAAAACCTAAGCATCTAATTCCCATACTCTCGCTCAATGGAAGAAAGATGTGGCCAAAGAAAGGAGAATCATATTCGAGGTAGTACATGATCATATTGTCTTGAATCATTCCACGAAAAAAAGACTTTGTTCGTGATGTGGAAACCACTAATAAAATTGTTCAATAGTTACCACTAGAGGTTGACACTCAAGGGAAAGCTTCAAAGTATCAAGATGCAGAAGAATGGCACAATTCCACAGTATATGAGCAGGTTTACATAGTGTCATGATGGACTTGGTGGGGTTGGTGTTAATGTCCCTGAAGAAGAATTGGTAGCTCTAGCCCTTTTGGGCCTTCTCAAGAGTTGGCACAACTATCAAGATTTTGTAAATGGTATGGAGAAACTACCAAGTTGGGAGCACTTATGGTCCAAACTAGTGCAGGAGGAAATAAGGAGGAATACCAGAGATGAGACTTCATCCGAGGGTGAGGAGGAGGAGAAATGTTCCTTGGATGGAAAGGAAATGAAAGGGAAAGGGAAGAAATCCCAATCCAAAGCAAAATCTAGTTAAGGGGGCAAGAAGAAAGACTTGTCCAGAAGCAAGTGCTTTCACTGTCACGTATTCAGGCACTATGCCACGAAGTGTCCACATAATAAGACAAGCAAGAAGAACTTAGGAGGATAAATGGGTGACAATTTGGCTTCGCAATTCAAGCCTAATTTTAATCTCATTGCATGCATGGCCAACACAGTGATGGTAAGCGCGTGGTACCTTGAAAACAATGCCTCGTTCCATATGACGAGGAATAGATATTTTTTTAGTGATTTGTTGGAGAAGGATATTCATATGCATGTCGAGATGGGAGATGATGGAAGGTAAGACATGACTGGGATTGGTATAGTTACCTTTCAGAGGGAGTCAAGCTCCCCTCTCAGGCTCAAGGATGTGATGTTTGTTTTGAGTCTAAAGAAGAATATTGTCTACGTTTATGTTTTGGAAGACTGTGGTTATGATGTAATCTTCAACAAAGGAAAGGAATTCCCGAGACACATAGCTACAGGACAAGTGAAGCATACGAGGGTTTGTGTGAAGAACCTCTACAAGCTAGATGTGGAGGATGGTGCTACATTGAGTACAATGGTGGAGAAGGTGCAAAGCCGCGATGTCAATGAAATTTGGCATAAAAGACTTGGCCATTTGCATCATGTCACTTTGAAGATCATGCAATATATTACTAGAAGCCTCCCCAAAGGACCACTAGAGTAGTAGGAACCATGAAAAGGGTGTACCTTAGGGAAGTACACAAAAGCCACTTTTCATGAATGGGACAACAGATCACATGTAGTCCTTAAAAGGATCCACTCTAATGTTTGTGGAAATTTCTCAACAACCTCGACTGTTAGGAAAAAGTATTTTGTCATCTTTATTGATGAGTACTCATGGAATTGTTGGATCTTCTTCATGCAAAATAAGGATGAGACTTTATCCAAGTTCCTAGAGTTCAAGGCACTGGTGCAGAAAGAAATGAGCAAGAAGGTGAAGGCTCAGAGGAGCGATATTGGAGGTGAGTACGTGTTGAATGAGTTCAAAAATTTCTATGCAAAAGAAGGCATTCAATGAGATTTGACAACACCCCACAACCCACAACAAAATGGGGTGGATGAGAGGAAAAATTGAAGCATTTTGGGAGAAGCATGGGTGATGTTACATGACCAAAGCCTACCTCTACACTTGTGGGCTAAAGAATGTAACACAATGGTCTCTTTGCAAAATAGGACTCCTCATCAGATTCTTAGCATGATCACACCAGAGGAGGATTTCTCGGGGAGGAGGCCAGATATGTCACCCTTCAACATTTTTGGAGCCTCTGTCTTTCACCATGTCTCTAAAGAATCAAGGAAGAAGCTAGAGCTGAAAACAAAGTTGGGGGTATTTCCGTGTTACAAAAAAACTACCCACAACTACCGTGTGTATTTTCCATCCCTCAAAATGGAAGTGGTGCAACAGGATATCAAATTTGATGGGGACAAAACCATGCAGTTCTCTGTTGAGAGGGAGTGTCAGATCCCACCAGAGGAGGATATTTTAGCTCGAAAGGAGGAGCCTAAAGATGTCATGGAGAAGCCACAAGTTGAGGAGAAGAGAGTGGAGACAACTAATCAAGCAAAACCATCCAGAGAAGGCAAGATGAGAACCAAAGAAGCTGAGAGACTTATGCAGGATGTGAAGGAGAATGTGGGTGCTCCTTTAAATAAACACAGACAGAGAAGGTCACCAGATCGGTACATTGGCTACATGGCTCTAAGGACTGAGCTAGTAGAGACTTAGCCATCCTCTTTCGAGGATGCAGTAGAGAAACCAATATAGGTTGCTGCAGTGGTGGAGGAGTACAAATCCATTGTGAAGAACAATGTTTGGGAGGTAGTCCCAAGATCAATAGAAAAATTAGTTGTGGGTTTGAGATGCATATTCAAGGTGAAGCAAACAATAGATGGAAGCATAAAAAAGAATAAGGGTAGATTTGTGGCTAAGGGGTAATATTAGATGGATGGGATTGACTATGAGGATACCTTTTCTCCTATAGCAAGGTACTCATCCATTAGATCAATCCTTTCTTCGACCACATAGATGGGGTGGAAGATCCACCAAATGGATGTGAAAACTACATTCCTTAATGGAGTTATTGAGGAGGAGGTGCATATCATGCAACCATAAGGATT
Organism: Pinus taeda; assembly: GCA_000404065.3. Lineage (NCBI taxonomy): Eukaryota > Viridiplantae > Streptophyta > Pinopsida > Pinales > Pinaceae > Pinus > Pinus taeda. The sequence continues at coordinate 126,184 of APFE031358687.1, forward strand.
CAATACTTTTAATCAAGAGTCTCATGTGTGCATACTCAAGTGAGCATTGTATGGTCTCAAGAAATAAATTCGTGCTTGGTACACCAGGATCAATAGCTATCTCACTAATTTGGGCTTCACCAAGAGTGAATTAGATGCAAACCTCTATCATATTTTGGTAGAAGGTAAATTTTTTATTCTTGTTTTATATGTTGATGAATTGATCTTGACTAGTGACGAGCAGTTGATCAGATATTGCAAGGAGGACCTTGCAAGAGAGTTCGAGATGAAGGACATGGGTCTCATGCACTACTTCCTTGGATTGGAAGTATGGCAAGGTGATGGGTAATTGTTTGTCTCTCAGGTAAAGTATGCCAAAAATATACTTTAGAGGTTCCTAATGGACAAGTAAAAACCCATGGAGACTCCTCTAGTGACCAACTAGAGGAAAGAGGATGCCACTTCAGGTGAGGAAGTGGATGTGACTATTTATCGGTAGTTGGTGGGTTCACTCAAAATCTTGTCAACACACGACCAAACATATGCTTTGCAGTTAACAAACTGAGTCAAGCTATGGTTAGGCCAACCAAACTATTTTGGAGGGCATCTAAGCATGTTTTATGGTACCTCATAGGAACTACCTAGTTTGGACTATGGTATAGGCGAACAAAGGGAGTGAAGCTACGTGGCTTCATAGATGTCGATTAGGTGGGAAGTCCATTAGACTGAAAGAGTACATTAGGTGGAATCTTCAGCATTGGGTTTGCAATAGTTTCTTAGTACAGTAGGAAGCAGATATCTATGGCACTCAACTTAGCAGAAGTAGAATACATGGTTGCAAGCCAAGTAGCATGTGAGGCGATCTAGATGAGAAAGATGCTGGCTTGTTTGGTTAGATGATGGATCCTATTGTGATTTACTATGATAATCAGAGTTGCATCAAACTCTATGAGAATCCCATTTTTCACGTCCGATCCAAGAATATGGATATTCGGTATCATCATCTACGGGATTATGTGCAGAGGCAGATTATGTTGTTGTAGTACATTCAAACAGAGGAACAAGATTTTGATATTTTGACAAAGACCTTGTTAAGAGGAAAGTTCGAGTTCCACAAGTGCAAGATAAGGGTTGTTGATATTTCCTTTCTTGCTTAGAGGGAGCGTTGAAAATGAAATAAGAAAATCTTAGTTTGAATTTTCCTTGGTCAAACTAGAGAAAATTTGAATTTCTATTTAGTAGAAATCTTGGAGGTAGTTAACTGAGGTGACATGGCACTTGTCACTCAGTTAACTTAGTTAATTTGAGTTGGGGAAGCTTGAGTTTAATTTAGTATGTTTGATTTCTATTTTGTAGTAATCTATTTCATTTAATTTGAGTTATTGCCAGTTTAACTAGTTCTAACTATCATAAAAACTAATGGAGGTCAAGTTATGGAAGTGGAACTTCAACCACACTCAGTGATCAACCAGTTAACTGATTAATCAACCCAAAATAATTGTTGCATGTAAAGAATTCAAGTTACCTAGTTGAGATGGAGATTACTATCAATTGTAGAATATTCCAATGTGTATAGGTGGTGTATGCAGTCAGAGGAAGGATCTAAGGCAATTGCGCAATTCCATGGTGGGAAATTCCTAAAAAATAGGGGCCAATTTCTCAAGGGCGAAATGCAAGGAAATAAGAGCTTGGAGGGCTTGAAAATTAGCTAAATGTTGGCCATATTCAATTAGTCAGGTAGAGGGATAGACTATACACTTGTAGGATGTGCTCAAGCTTTAGCAAGCATATGTATTTCATCTCTATTCTCTGATTAATGCAATATAGATAGTAAGGGGTTTTGATCATTTAATTTCCCCTAGATAAATCTCTGTGCATGTGTGATGTTTCGTTTTTCATGTCTATGATTCTTGTTCTAGATGGTGAATTAACTTCCGCATATCAATAGAGTAGATTTAAGTCTTGTGATTTAGCAATTTTCATGAGCAATTTTGAATCTACACATTAATTTCTACATTATGCTTATAAATAATTTTTGCTGCTAAATTAGGATTCTTTGATTTTTAGTTATCTTCACTTTTTTTATTTCCATGAGCCTTTAATTTTTGTCATTATTCTGTTAAGAATATGTCTTTAGAATGTGTTCTTCAAGTTAACAATCTCTACTCTACTATTCTGGGCTCAATCTCTGATTTAAACTATGCTTTTTTGTTGTTCTGGCAGTTTAAATGGTTTAGTAGGAACTTTAGCTATAGTTCCAACTTTAGTTACCTACTAAATATAGAAAAATACTACAATTTATTCTAATAATGTCCGTGCTTCCAAATATAGCCTTGAAGCCCCTGCTGCTATTTTTCTCTATCCTTTATCGCCCACCAGACCAAGAGCTGTGACCTTGTTTTTGGTCCCTGAGCATAAAACTATTTACCTCCACACCTTTTTCCCTTTAGATCTGAGTCCTTGGTCACGACTTCGCATGAAACCGTATGCAAGAACTCAATATCTATTCCCCGATTCCTTTTATCTTGGTGCTATTGTTTTACACCCTTTCAAATCTTTTGGCATACATTGAGCAGGATGAGATGTCAGTAGGGTCTACTTCTCCCTTACCCTCATTGGTTTCCACTGAAAACCGTACTACCTCCATGTCCTGATACTTGTATCTTGGCATAATAGGCCTGTGCGCCTCATAATCCATCATGGTCTTTCTTATGATATGAGTTGTCCCTGTGGGGTCCTCCTGTGCATCTACGCCCAATCATTGCATAACCGAGCCTAGTTGTCAGTTACACTAGCCACATATGTCTAATTCCCCATTATCCCATAAGTCTTCCTTTGTGCCTCATTCAATCCTTTTTGGGTCAAGGGATTGGGATGCCATCATGTTGTCATCACACATGGACACCTGGCACCTTTGGAGTAGTGAAATGTGCCACCCAGAAAAGGCCCACTAAGTTACCCAAAAACACAAAATATGAATGACACATGTCCAACTTTGATTGGACTTGTGCTGATGTCATCATGCTACTTGTGTGTCCAACTTTTTTCTACAAAAAATCACTTTGCACCACCTGTTTGTTGACAAAGAAGATAGAAAGTGTCCCAATATTTGGTTTTGTGCTAATTTACTTCGTTAATTTTTTCATAGGAAAACCACCATTGAATGAACCACCAGTTTCTAGTACTCTTGGATTATGGTTTGTGAAATGGAGAGAGGGGTCCAGAATGATTCTCCATCGTCGATCTAATGATCAATGGTTTGGGATAGCTACCCATTCTGACACCTTGATGCGCTATTAAGTCCTTTTCTTTCCGACCATCCAAAACCATTCTCTGATGCACTGGTGGGACATGTGGCTTCCGATCCATCATGTGGCATGCTTGATGTTTAACCTCTCTGCTACTACCTCCCACACTTTTTTCCTGCTATGTTCACATGTAGCGGTCATGGTCATGGTTACACTAAACTGTTGGTGGTTTTCACGCCCCCCATTTGGCTATTTGGGGTTTTACGGGGGGTGCGTAATGCATCTCCACCATTGATCTCTTGATTGACAGTCTAGGAAAAATTACCCATTGTGCACCCCCCATCACAATTAACGCACAAACATGCTTGGGGCCCCACAAGCCATAATATTTGTTGGTGGGGGCATTATTATCAGCCTTTTTTACCCCCTAGGGTCAATGTTCATTAGTCCTTATGGTTGTTTGAATTTTTCCAGACCTTAGACCTTCTTTTTTCCATTCATACTTCCCAGTCACACAAATGGAGGTCTATGAGAGTGACTAAAGCCTCCTAGTCACTCCCAACCCTTCCTTGTGCTAGTGACCATGGCCTTTTTCAATCTTTCCTATGTCTTCTACTAGGGATCTCTTTTAGAGTGTCTTGGTCCCCAGGAGATGAGTTTGACTTATCACTTATTCGAGCTATCCATGATTTATCATTTAGAAGTTTCCATGACTTCTCATCATCCTGAGCATCTACATTCATCCTATTGGGACCTCTCTTTTGCCTATTTATACTGGATCATTTGAGAGGGTTGAACTAGTTTTGGAGAGCTAGAGATCTAGAGTCCATGTTGCTATCTTGGTGCTATAGAGATATATTGTGATGTTCTTGTTACTTAAGTCTTGCTCATCATGCTCATTTCCTTGTTATAGTGGGAAGACTCTACCAGATCATGGAGAGGAGTCTTTGAGACAAAGGTATATGATTATAATATGGTGTTTTCATGATTAATAGAAACATATTTTCCTTCCCTGTATCTATTTGTATTAAACATGCTTTATGGTTGTTTCTATGATATTTTGATCTAATGATCTTTTGAGGAAGGTCATTTGTTGTCTTTGTTTGGTTGTGGTTATGTGTAAGGATCGAGATCAGGTGTAGATAAGATATATCGCTTGAGTGGAGCATGAGAATCTACATCAGACCCAAAATTCTTCCCCAATTTGTGAGGAGGCCAGGTGCACATATATTTCCTTGTAGTATATAGAAGTGACTGCCTGATGCATGTTTGATCATTTGGGTTGGGACCCTGTTATATCTCTATTGGTCCTTTTGTTGTCTCGTGATCTGATTTAGAAACAAGATCACAGAGCAATAACTCCTTGCATGTAAATTTTGATGCAACAGAAGTGGTGCTTTCAATGAAAGAATTTTCTATTTGTGTCCACTTTGCCTCCAATTTTTATTGATTTCTCTCCTATCCTGGTTTGCTGAGTTTTCTCCAAATTTTGTGATTCTTTGCAACTATTTTTAGGGTTTATTTTTTTGAAATTTTTTATTTTTTCTCAGCTTGTGCCCAGGTTTTTGAGAATTCTTAGTTTTTTCCCTAGTTGCTCCCACATGGAGGCATCCGTGTGACTGGAGAATACCAATCGCTCACTTGTAGTGATAAATAGAGTGGCTGACCGAATTTAGCCTGCCTTGTGTGTGTGACCGGGCTCCTAGCCCTGAAAAACCAATTTTATCCCCATAAGTTTCTATTTTTGTCCTTGATCTATCTAAGCTCCCTGCTTACTTGCTAGATCTGATCCAAATCTATTTTATTTTGTTTGATTTCCTTATATTTGTTTTCCTTCATCGGGAGAAGGTTTTTTGTCTTATATTAGGCATTGGCATTCTTGTTTTTTGCTGATCTATTGGAGATATGTTGGATATGTATTTTTTTATTGCTGTTAGATTCTAATCTCTGTCAGATTTGAGCCATTTCATATTCATTGGTTGGGATCTTCCATTGCTTGTGTTCTTCAAGGTTTCCTTGAAGGATTATTTATGTGCTTTCGCTGAGGATTAGTCTTCTCATTTCTAGATCTTAGTTTCAGATCCATTTGGTTTCTTTTGGTGACTGCTTAGATTTGCTTCATATCTCATTTTTGGATCTTTGTGTCCTTTGTGCACTTTTGTCACTTATTTTTTAGTGATCTCTTTCTTCTTTTGGTTATTTTCATCACAATTGGTGGTGTTGTGATTGGTTGTGTAGTTGTCATCTAGGAAAGTTCATTTGAGTGTGTTTTGATTGTCTTATATCGCTCTTATTTAATCTTGTCTAGGCCTTCTTACCTCTAGGGCTTGGTTTTGACCTTTGTAGAACATTGGCTTTAGTTGAGCCATTGTGCTACAACCCTATCCTATTGACATTGCCTTCCTTCTTCCACTTTTGGATTTAATTTTGATCACTTTGAGTGTGTTTTTTTTGTTTTTACTTTGTTTTCCTAACTTTAATGCTTCTGGAGAGCTTTGTGTTCTTGCTTGGGAAATTTTCTTTGGTATCTTTTCAGTTACTTTGATTTTCCATTTTGGTTTGTTTTGGGTCATTAATCTAAAAATTTGGGATAATTTTCATTTAAGAATATAGTGAGAGGTGCATCATAATAGGCATTGATGTGTAGTGAACAACTCTTACCCTTCTGTAGTTAGAATTCATTGAAGAGAAAAGAAAAAAAATTCATATAGCTGCATTAGGGTGACTAACAAGAGTCAATCACACCATCTAAGTTTCATTCTATATCCCAACTGTGTAAATAACAACCCCTTAAAATCAATGTGATAATAAAATAACTAGAATCATCTTTTTCTTTTACTGGTAGTACACCAATACTAGCTTAGGTTAGGGTCTTGGAGATAGGTGTGTGAGTCAACTGCTCCAAGATTACAAAAAAAAACATAACAACTTGCGGTAGGGAGTTAAATCCATTTGCAGTAGTGTGATCTAGGAATCATTCTAACAAGAGGGTTAAGCATGAGGTCACACTTGTGCTAGGTGGGGTGACATGACTCATTTCACTTAGTTTTGGGTGGATCAATATAGCGGAATTTTCATGCATACAAACAATGTTATTATGGTTTTCTATAGCACTTGGGGACCACTTGAGAGGAAACTATCAAGGGGGTTTCAATCTTATCTTTTTGAGTTAAGTGTCATGCCCTTGCATGTGGACTTGTCTTGTGACTGTCCCCCCAAGCCATGTTATTTTCGGTGGTGATTGTCTTCTCTGTACATGGGAGAAATATTAGTCATACTCTCTCATTCCTCTTGGGGAGTGTTCCACGGTTAATGAAGGAACTTGGACCGAGTTCACAGCTAAAAGGGCTGGGAAGCAGGTCTCTAGTATAACTGTTCCACCACAAGATTATTTGTATATTGGTTTGCATGTGCTATCTTTTAGGACATTTCTAGTGTGTGTTGTTTGGTCCAAGTCAATAGTTTTGGCCTTAGGGTGTTTGCACTAACATAATTTTGTTAAATTATACTTTTTCACCCTAGCCAAATTTATTCATCATTAGGCACAACGTCTTCATGGTTTTCCTCCTAAATGAGGTGGAATTATCACTCCTGCATAGAGAGTTCTTTTCAGTGCTCAAGACTTAGATCAACACATAGTTTTAGAGTCTATACCTGGTCCTTTTGGTAGTGATCTGATCTCTATTAAGACTTTTGCAGATGTATCGAGATTAGGTGCAGACAAGTTAGATCGCTCGAGTGGAGTGTGAGAATCTACATCAGACCCAAAAACAAACTGAGACAACAAGTGACCTTCCTTGGAAGACCATTAGATTAAAATATCATAGAAACACCCATAAATAATGCTGAATACAAATAGATGCTGGGAATGAACATATGTTTCTATTAATCATGAACAAACTAGATTACAATCATATACCTTTGCCTCAAATCCTCCTCTCCACGATCCGTCAGAGTCTCCCCAATATAACAAGGAAATGAGCATGAAGAGAAAGACTCAAATAAGAAGAACCTCACAAGCTCTCTCTCTAGAAGTAGGATAACAACATGGACTCTAGATATCTATCTCTACGGAACTTTGGCTCTCCAAAACTAGTTTGAACCTCTCAAATGATCTAGTATAAATAGGTAGAAGAGAGGTCCTAAGAGGATGAATGTAGATGTTCAGGATGAAGAGAAGTCATGGAAACTTCTAAATGATAAGTTCTGACTAGATTGAATAAATAATAAGTCGAATTGATCTCCTTGGGACCAAGACACTCTAGAAGAGATTCCCAGTGTTAGGCATAGGAAAGAGTGAAAAATTCCATAGTCATTCACGCAAGGAAGGGTTCGGAGTGGCTAGGAGGCTCCAGCTGCTCTCATAGGCCTCCATCCTTGTGATTGGGAAGTATGACTAGAAAAAATAAGGTCTAAGGTTTGAAACAAGTTAAACAACCATAAGGATTAATGAACACTAACCCTAGGGGGTAAAATAGACTGATAACATGCATGTGGTAGGAGATCCAATCGTGAACATGCTTGTCTTTTAACATATCGGTCTACCATTCCTTCCGCCAGATTTAGCAATATTCCAAATATAACTGAATCCTCCACTAACTTTGGCTTTGTACGCTTGAATTTGGGCGTTATCAACTTTGACGGGTTTATCTCATGATCCATAGCGTTATTTTCAAGCTTCCTTATACCACTGGAAAGCTCTTTCAGATCTCTACCCATCTACTTCTGTTCTACTAGTGTTTGAGGTGATATCCTACTCAAGAAATGCCTTCAAACCATATGATCCAAATTTGCTCATATTTCAGTCACCTTATCTTTTGCCAAACACCTTTGCCATGCTTTGCCAATTCTCTTCCTTTGTGATCAATATTTTCCTTTGCCATCAATGACAACATAGTTCTAACATTCTCCTAATTTGGCATTCATGGAAACACCGTGATAAAACAAAAAATCCTTGTCAATACATACCAAATATGATTGTCTCAAATCGGTCCTTTTGATGCACATCTCTCCTTTGAATGTTGCTCCATCTAAGATACACTTCCCTTGTGCTATATTCCAATTGTTCTTCGGCCTCATGACTTCTCCTTTCTTTTTTTTATCACTAAGACCTCCCCCCATTTGAGATCAATGGAAAAGAAACCAACATACTCTCCTTGCAACTATGCTCCCCTATCAACAATATTCCCATGTCTATTGATCATGTGGACCTACTTTCTTCATCTGAATATGTTTAAGGTATACCAACTGCCTTTATGCCTCTTGAACGAAGTGCTAGTGGATGGAGGTAAGAGGAACAAATCCCAATATTTTCCTCAAGTAATCAAATTTTTCTCTTGGGAAAGGCTTGGCGAAAATATCAGCAACTCGTTCTTTTATAATTACATACTCCAACTTCACAATCTAATTGGAAACTTTCTCTCTTAAGAAATGATACTTGATTGGAATATGCTTTGTATTGGAGTGGAAAACATGATTCTTTGACATGCTAATGGAGCTTGTGTTGTCACAAATAATGGGTATAGGCTACTCATAAAACACCTATACATCCATAATAATTGAGTACAACACGAAGTTGTTGCAATATACTTTTCTTTAACTATTGATAAAGAGATGGAATCTTGCTTCTTACTCAACCATGAAACTAGACACTCTCCAAGAAAGAAAGCACCACCACTAGTGCTCTTTTTGTCATCTACATTACCTACCCAATCAACATCAATATAAACAATTAGTGAAAAATATTTACCTCTTGGGTACAACAGTCCATAATCCATTGCAACTTTGAGATATCTGAGAATCCTCTTGGCTTCTAGTAAATGGCTCTGTCTGAGGGCTACTTGAAATCTTCCGATAATACCAAGGAACTGCATAACGTATCGTCTTGAAGCTATCAAATATAATAAGTTTCCAATAATGGATATGTATGGAGTCTAATCAACTGCTGGTGATTCATTAGTCTTACTAAGCTTGCAACTTGTCACCATTGGTGTGCTCACTAAAGAACATTCCTCCATGATGAACTTTTTCAACACTTATAGAATTGAGGCTTCTATGATCCATCATAGTTATGAGAAGAGCTTCGGCGTAAATCACATGACAAAGACATTTGTCGATGCGTTTCGAACCAACTAGTGTGGTTCATCGTCAGGACAAGTTGAAGAAACAGATCTGGCCTAGCATGTTAAATAGACTGAGCAGAGACTCCAACGGCTAATATAACGCTATTTTTGACTCTAGACCACATAACAGCTATTTTTTGGATCTAGGACCTAGGCCAAAATTATATTAATAAATTTAATATTATATTTTTATAATATTAATAATATATTGTTTTATTTCTAGAATTAAACACTATTAGGTACAATGAATAGTATCCTAGGTAATTTATTTAATTAAATAACTTTATGTTGTTAATAGAATAAAACTAAGGTTATTGAAAATTATTATTTGTGCGAATGAATTCTTTTAAGGAATAAATAGGGTTACTCATAAAAATCTTATCTTATTAAAAATAATAACAATAGGATGTTAGGGTTAAATAAGAATAAGTGAATAAATATGTAATTTTAATGGTAATAAGATATTAAATTAATAACTAACTATATATATGAAATGAATATTAAAAGTATGTTATCTTGTTTATAAAATATACTAATTACTTTTGAAGTAATATCATATTTTATCTTATTATAAAAATTATTAAATTTATTAATTAATAAAACTAATCTTGAGAGGTTAGTTTGAAAAGTAAATGAGAATGTTTATTAAATAATTTAATTTCATATTGAGATAATTATTAATATATATTATATTATATATATATAATATATATATATATATATATATATATATATATAATATTGTGAAATGAAAATCCCTTTGGAATTTTAATCAATTTGTAGTCTAAGGAAATAAAAAATCTCTCTAGGCATAGACATTCATGTCTACCACAAATTGGTATGTTAGTAAGTCTGAACCATTGGAAAAAGTAACTTCATCAACTTATACAACCACCACTATGATTTTTTCATCATTTTCTTTGACATATAAATTGTTTTTAACTACACCTCTTTTGGATCAACACTTGAGCAAGTACTTGTCTAGCTTGGAATACCAAGCCCGAAGGGCTTGTTTGAGACCATACAAGGCCTTCGTAAGATTACAAACATAATCATACTTCTCTATTAGCTAAAAACCATCTAGATGCTCTATGAAAACTTCTTCCTGTAGTTCTCCATTTAAAAAGGTAGATTTAACATACATTTGATATATTTTAAATTTCCTAAAACATGAAAATGGAAAAAACATTTTGACTACCACTAATTTTGCAACAAGAGAAAAAGTTTCATCAAAACCCAAACCTTCAATTTGAGCATAACTTTGCATACCAACCTTGATTTATTTCTTACAACTTCTCCACGATCATTTAACTTATTCCTGAAGACCCACTTTGTGCCAATGATATTCTTATTTTCTGGTCTTGGAACAAGTTGCCATCTCTGATTTTTCTTAATTTGGTCCAATTCTTCATGCATATCTTTTAACCAATTATTATCTTGACTAGCTTGTGCAAAATCCTTTGGTTCCTCCACGGAGAACAGGGCTACATGTGCTTGCACAGGAGGATTGAGGATCTTCCTTCTTGCATGAACACCTGAATTTAATTCATCAACAATGTGGTCAACTGGGTGATATTTTTGAACATACCTTGAAAGATATTTTTCTTGAGGACTGGTGGGATCTTCTTTTATTCTTCTAAAACTAGCTTATGGCCCTCCTCATTATTGGGAACTGGTTCATTAATGTTGGTATTTTCTCGTTGACTATGTTCAGATTCAATGTATTCATCCACTTTGACATCAATACCAGTGTTGTGAAAAGCGCGATAAAATCACGATTTAATGAAAAAGTCGCGCTTTTTTCAGGACGGCGATTTAATCGCGATTTTTATTCGAAAAAATCACATATATTTTTTTTTGCCGATTTTTTCAAAAAATCCCGATTTTTTTCGAAAAAATCGCGATTTTTTATGGAAAAAATCGCTGATAGTCAGAGCAGCGCGATTTATAATGAGTTTTGAAAAAAAATGAAAAAAAAATGAATATTTTTGTACCAAACGATTTTTTCCCGATTTTTTCCGATTTTTTCCTGATTTTTCCGATTCATTCCCGGCGCCGATTTAATCCCGTTCGCGCTTTTAACAACATTGATCAATACAATCAACAATCCTCTTGGTATTCCTATTATAAAATCTATATCATTTTCTACTTTGAGAATATATAAGAAAAATTCCTTATTAACCATTTCTTCGAACTTACCAAGCTTATGATCATTCCTCTTGATGTAACATTTACTGCCAAAAACTCTAAAATGCTTGATAGTTGCAGGTTTTCCATACCAAAGCTCATAGGGATTTTTGTCATTGTTGGGTCTGAAATGGTATTTGTTGAGAATGATCACTACTATGTGAATGGATTCAGTGCAAAATCTCAGCGACACTTTTCTTTCATCTATCATAGATCTAGCCAACTTTTGTATAGATATATTTTCTCTTTTTGCAACACCATTCTATTGTGGATTCTCTGCTATAGTGAACTTCCTCTTGATGCCATGCTTCTTGCAAAATTAATCAAACTCTTTTGAAGTGAAATCTCCTCCATTATTAGATCTTATGCTCTTGATTTTGCATTCAGTTTCAATTTCAGCCATAACTTTGAACTCTTTAAATTTTCCAAAGGATTCATATTTCTCTATAAAAAAAGCAACCCACATCATCTTGCTGAAATCATGAATTATTAGAAAGAATTACAATTTGTTTGTGGGTGATTGTGTTCTTGATGGTCCACACAAGTCCATGTGTACTACATACAATGTCTTTGATGATGAGTTCTCCTTTTATTTGAATGGTACCTGAGTTTTCTTACCCAATTTACAAGATTTGTATATCATCTTCTCTGGCTTTGGCAACCTAAGTAAATCCTTTACAAAATTTTTCTTGCTTAGTTTGACTATCTGATCAAAATTCAGATGTCCAAGTCTCCTATGCCACAACTAACTCTCATAAATATTTTATAAGAAACACCTCTATGTTATCTCTTTCAATACATACACATTGTTGTTTTTTCTCATAACTTTAGCCACTATTTCACCTATGCCAACACACTTGATTGGATAATTTTTAGATTTGAAAATCACATCATAGTCTTGATCAAAAAAGTGTGAAAAACTTAGCAGATTATGATTCAACCCATCAACACAATAAACATTCTTGGATTTACCTTTTCCATTTGACAAACTGACAACTCCTTTACCCACAATTTTAACAAGTGCATTGTTACCAAATGTTATATTACCTTGTCTACTGGTTTCCATGTTAAAAAATTGCTTCTGTCTCCTAACATGTGCTTGGAACAACCACTATCCACATACCAATGAATCCCTTCATTCTAAGCATACAAAACAATATTACATTTCTCTGTTTTCTCCTTTTCTTTCCATACCTTAGGCTTTTGTTCAATTTTCTCAATAATTGGTTCATGCCTCTTCTCCTTAAGTCTACAATCAACGACTATATGCTCAAAATTTTGATACTTAAAATATTGCACCAGATAGTTCAAGGAGAAAAAGAATTGTTGTACTTGGGATTTCTTTTCGTTTATTGATTTCTTCTTCTAGATATGAGCTGCATGTAGAATAGATTAACTCTGAAGTTTGCTGCATTATGACCATAATTAGTGTAGGTAAAACAATATTGTGGAAAAATATTAGCATACCTAGAATCTACGCTAGGCTAATTTCTAGGTATTTCGATTTGCCTAACCAACGTTGTTATTTTGATGTTTATGATAATTCCTTGACTAATTATTGGGTTGCAGGCCCTCATTTTGCTACTACGCAGTTACTTCTTTAGCTACAAGTACAAAAATGATTAGTTTCTTACCATTCAATTATACTATTCAACTGGATGCAACCTCCAAAAACACCAATTTGATCTTTGGAGACTCCTTGTACTTCCAATATTTCAACTAATTTTTTTGTCCCTTTTCCAAAATTTTGATTTAAGCTAAGTTACATTTTTGTCTTTTCTAGTTTGTTCTTCAGCAAAAAAATTTCCCCTTAAAGCCATTCACAAGCTTGATTCTTCACATTCAACTATTGGTTTAGGGATTCTTGAATCTTCTTACCTTGTTCTATTTGCAGAAGCAATGGTTCAATAACTTCAGCCTTTTCTTTGATCAATGACTCCTTTTGAGATTTATTTTTCTCTCTTAGCCTTTCTATTTCTTTAAGTGCACATATTAGTTTTCCTTTTAGGTCAACTTCAACCTCTTCATGATCAGAATTGATAGCTTCAACTTGCAGATTGTCTATGGCCATTAGTTTATTTTTTTTTGGATTTCATCATCTTTTTTCATCATCTAAGGATTGGATGACTTCACTTTCAGAGGAGCTGTCTTCTTGAACATAAAGACCTCTCTTTTTGGCCTTCTTTCTATATTTTTGCACTTTCCTGAATTTTTCTCTTGGATCATATTATTTCTCTTCTTTTTAAGACATGTTGATGCATAGTGACCAACTTTGCCACAATCAAAACACTTAAAAGGTAGCTTACCTTTATACCCACCTGAGCCTTTCTTGAGATTCCTCACAAACTTGGATTCTTCTTCATCGAATTCACAACATGAATCACCATGATCTTCCTTGGGGTTCTTATCTGCTTTGAAGGCTGCCTCTTTTGTTGCTGGCTTTCCATTTGTAATTCTCATATCATAAGAAGTAAGGATTCCAAGTAGCTGGTCTAGAGTAGGAGTGTTTATATTAGTCCTTTATTCAATGGATGAAACATTGGGGTTAAATATCTTGGGAAGAGAGCACCTTTTGAACTATTACCACTTCATCTAGCTTCTCATAAAGGCTTCTTATAGTGTTCACAACCTCATCAACTCTTAAAAAATATTTTGTAGTATCTTCATCATGATGCAACCTCAAGGACTCGAATTTCATTCTAAAACCTTGAAGTTTGGATTTCTTTACCTTGTTGTCACCTTCATAGAAACTACTCATCTTGTCCCAGATAGATTTGTTAAATGTGCAGTCCATCACCTCGATAAGTTTTGATTTAGGTAGGCCAACAAGAAGGGCATTCATGGCTTTAGCATTGCACCTAAACTCCATCTTCTGATCTTTGCTAATCACCATTACATGCTATTAATACTCTTATTCCACAACATCCCATACATCAGCTCCAAGTGATTGAATGTAATTATTCATCCTTACTTTCCAAAACACATAATTTGTTCCATTTAACATAGTTTCCCTATTGGTAAATCCGCCTTTCTATTTTTCCATGGTCCTTAATCTTTCTTGCAGATGTTAAACAAATATGAAGTAACCTTACAATGATACCAATTGTTAGAAACCTGGACAACACTTGGGGGGGGTGAATCAATATAGTAGGTACTTTCACAATTAAAAAAAAAATCTTTCACTTATGCAATGATATTAGGAAACCATAAAGAACTTTAGAAATTAATTCATATGAGCATGACATGAAATAATTTTGAAATACACAAGAAACACACAAATTCTTTAAACTTCTCTTTAATTCCTTCACAAAACATGCTAAAACTTTCTATTACAACTTTCTCTGGCTACAAACCCCTAATTTATTAGCTAAAACTAAATGGAGCTACAACCCTAAATATTTACCAACATCTACTGGAAGGAGCACCAACTTCCGATTTGCAAGCTACAACTTGCTTGACATCAATGATTCATTTTTCATCCACTTTCAAACTAGAAGCCAAAAAACCTTCAAAAAGCCTTATTACTGAGAAATCCACCATCACACCAACACATTAGCACCTTGCTTTACCACAAAGTCTTGCATGGAGTATTTTTGAATTCCTCATTCCATTTTGCTTATAATGATTTTTTGTTGCTAAATTAGGCTTCTTTGCTTTTGAGTTATCTTCACTTTTATCTTTGCAAGAGACTTTAATTTTTGTCTTTCTTCTATTCAAAATATGTATTTTGAATGTGTTCTTAAAGTTGACAACCTCTTCTCTGTAATTCTGGGCTCAATCTCTGAGTTAAACTATGAATTTTTGTTGTGATGGCTGTTTAAAGGGTTTGATAGGGACTTTAGCTACAATTTTGACTTTAGTTGCCTATTAAATATAGAAAAACTACTACAATTTCTTCCAATAATGTCCATGTCACCAAATGTAGCCTTTCAGCCCCTGCCACTATTATTCTCTAGCCTTTACCACCCATCGGACCAAGCATTGTGACCTTGCCTTTGGTCCTTGAGCGCAAAACTGTTTAGCTCCACAACTTTTTTCCTTTACCTCCGAGTCCTTGGTCATGTCTCCACGAGAAACCCTATGCATGCGCTCAATATCTAGCCCTTGACACATTTTACCCCGACGCTATTGTTTTGCACCCTTTCAAACCTTATGAGATCCATTGAGCAGCATGAGCTATTAGTGGGTCCACTTCTCCTTTAGTCTCATTGGTTGTCGCTTAGAATCGTACTGCCTTTGTGTCTCGATGCCTGTATCTTGATGCAATAGGCATGTGCCCCTTTATTATAATCCATTGGGTATTTCTTACAAGATGGGTTATCCTAGTGGGGTCCTCCCATGCATTTACGTCCAATCACTGCACACCCGGGCCTACTTGTCATTGACACCAACCACGTCTTCCTGATGCCTAGTTACCTCATAAGTCTTCCTCTACACCTCACTCAAGCCTTCTGGGATCGAGGAACCTAGTTAATTTCGTGTTGTCATTACACAGGGAAACTTGGTGCCTCTCGAGTGGTGACATGTGTCACCCTGAAAAGGCCCACTAGGTTACCCAAAAACACCAAATTTGTATCACACATGTCCATCTCTGATTGGCCCTATGATGATGTCATCATGCCACTTGTGTGTCCAATTTTTTTCTACACCCAATCACTTTGCACTTCCTGTTTGCTATAAGAGGAGAGAGAAAGTTTCCCAAGCTTTGGTTTTGTGCTAATTTCCTTTGTTAAAAATTTCAAAGGAAAACCATCACTGAATGAACCACTAGTTTCTGGTACCCCTGGATTATGGTTTGTGAAATGGAGAGGGGGGTCTGGAATGTTTCTCTGTCATCGATCTAACGATCAACGGTTTGGGATAACCACCCATTCTAGCACCTACATGTGCTTTTAACTTTGCTTGTTGACCCTCCAGAACCTTCCTTTGATGCACTGGTGGGACATGTTGTGCCCAATCCATCACCTGGAATGCTTGAACTTTAACCTATTTTCTACCACCTGCCACACTTTCACTTTCCATGTTCACATTTAGCGGTAGCGATCAGAGTTACACCAAACAGTTTGTGGTTGCATGCTCCCCTTGGTTAATTGTGGTTTTTGGGGGGGGGGGGGGGGGTGGCGCAATCATCTATCTCTGCATTGATATTTTGATCGAAGGTCAAGGAAAAAAAACCCAAAACACCCCCACAAGTAACACACGAGCATGTTTGGGGCCTCGCAAAACCGATGATGCATTAGTGGGAGCGTGTGGCAGGAGATTCTCCTGCAAACATGCCTACCATTTAATTTGTCTATTTTCCAATGCTTCCACCATATTTGGCCATATGCCAAATATAATTTCTTTTACGACTCCTCCACCAAATTTGGCTCTGCACACTTTACTTTGGGGGTTCTCAACTTTGACTGGCTTTATCTCATGATTCAAAAGGCCATTTCAAAACTTCCTTATACCATTGGAAATCTCTTTCAGAGATCTATCAATATGCTTGGGTTGCACCAATGTTCGAAGTGATATCTTGCTCAAGAAATGCCTTCAAACCATCTGGTCCAGCTCTTCTCATCTTGCAGTGACCTTAACTTTTTCCAAACACCTTTTCCAATATTTTCCTTTGCCATCAATGACAACACAATTCTAATAGAGCAGCCTCACCTTCTAGCTGGGTTTTTTCTCAAGAAAAACTTTCCTAGGTCATACCATGTGTCAAATGTGTTTTTGAGCTTTTATTTCACCGTTCTCTATTTTTTCTGCATAATTTTAATTCACATGCTTACGCTATTAACACTGATCTACAGATCTATAAATCGAAAGAGATACAAAACTGTAACAGTGTATAATTTATAATTTTTAAGTATAATATTATTAGATCTATTGTGATGAGTTGTCCATTGGAATATCCATGGTAGTTTACATATCAACACCTACAACCATACACCATCGGGTGGCTCCACTAAGGGTGAGATCTCCGCGTCATCTGACAGTGCTGCCTGCCCTACAACATCAAGCCTTTCACAAATGAGGTATTGTGTGATGTTGCTCCCCTTGAAGTTTGTGATGTTTTATTAGGCCAACCATAATTATGGAAGTGTCTTGTTGTGTCTGAGTCCACACCTAGTATTGTTATTATTACTTTGGGCATAAATCTATACAGGATACTAGAGTTAGCCTCACCTACTTCCATTTCATTGATATCTACAATTTAGTAAGATCATCTCCTATACTCGAAAATTTGTTTTCTTCCTAATTCACTCTCAAATTAAGGGGAAGATCGTGGCCGCATTCATGTCCTCCATAAATGGCTCCTCTGTGCAATAGGGCATCTTCTCCTTACCCACAATGGTACCTTTGCATTGTTAGGTCAAGCATTCTATCAATCTCACCCCCGATGCACCTCTAAATAATGGTCCAATCTACTACCACTCTCTTCTGGAAAATGAGGAAATCAAGAAATATATCTAGGAGTTGTTACAAAAAGGGCACATTTGACCAAGTTCCTCATCTTGTGGGAGCCCAATTGTACTCGTACATAAGAAACATGGGACTTGGAGACTCTGCATTGATTATCAGGAACTAAACAAAATAACAATTAGGAACAGATACCTGATCCCACAGATTGATGACCTTCTTGACCAACTCAAGGGGGCTAAGTAATTCAACCAAATTGATTTTAATTTTGGCTATCACTGAGTTCCAATAGAACCCATGGATGTATGGAAGACCACCTTCAAGCGCAAGGAGGGTCTCTTTGAGTGGTTAGTCATGCCCTTTGGGTTGACGAATTCTCCATAAATTTTATGAAGCTGATGGATGACATATTGTGGCCTTTCACCAACTTTTTCATGGTTTTATATCTCAATGATATCCTCATCTTCAATAAGAGTTGGGTAGAGAACTTGCAACATATTTGACAGGTTTCAAACCCTGCGACAACACAAGTTATGTGCCGACCTAGAGAAATGCTCCTTTGTCATGGACTAGGTCTAATACTTGGACTACATAATTGATGAGAAAGGCATGCATGTGGATCCAGCTAAGATCCAAGTCATTTGTGATTGACCAAACCTGACGACTCTATCATAGCTTCATAGCTTCTTGGGCCTTTCTAATTACTATAGAAGATTCATATTGGGGTTATCTCATATCACTTAGCCGTTGTTGTAATCCAACGAAAAACATACATTGTTACCGATATATAGATAACGCATAATTACACAACAAACATAGGTAATATATAAGAGACATAGTAACAGAGTGTTAGCCTCTTGCTCATAGCAGGTATTCATCTTTCATGATCGAAATTTCTACATACCAAATATGTCATACTTTGCATACTGCAATGTTCCATATTTGCTACTGATGCCAAAGAAGTGTCCATGAGAGTGTGCTAGTCTAAGTGCCTCTGCTATATTCCAATTTTGATGAGTTATTCCATTTTTGAAGAATTTTCAGTTAAAGGGAGGTCTAAACAGCTTAATCTTGGTCTCCCTAGGTTTCAATTTCCTGTTGTAGAATATAGAGAATCATTATCTGTCCAAACAGAGTAATCTTGGCAGATTCTTAGATAGGTAGAGAAGCAAGGGTGCTCAACAGCCTAATTTGAGCCCCTGGATGAAATAAGTATAGATGTAGATAGGAGGACAACAAAAAAGAAAAAAAAGTTGAAAAGCTGGGTTTGCTAGTTCAAGTGCACCCAAACCAAAAGAAGAAAAAAAATGCTAGGTAAAGTAGGCTGGGTAGGTAGTCTTGTGGTTGCAGAAATCAACTATGTGATCCATTTCATGTTTTCAAGTGTTATATTTATCCATATCACAGTTTTGAGGCACTTTTTCATTTTGATCAGATCAAGCAAGGCATCTCTAACTCCCCCTTCTTCTTATTTCCCAAATCACTCACTAACATCCCCTTGAGGACCTTCGGATCTGCCCAACCAGTCCTGTTTTCACTCCATTCTTGTTAAAAACCAAGTTGACATCTGAGTTGACTTAGTGAAAAGAAGCCACATTTCTTGTGTAAAATTAATCTTTACACAATCCACTCATTTCCCTATGCTTAATTTTCCATTCTATAAACTTAGCATGCATCCCCTCCTTTGCATTCCAAAGACCTCATATTAACATCTAACCCTATGATCTAGCTCCCTCAATCATTCCCCCTACCCCTATTCTACAAGAAACTATATAAAAACCCCAAAAAACACTAAATATCCCTCCCCATGGCAACTATAGCTATATCAATATAAAGTTGGGAAACATTAGGTCCATTTGGGACCCATTGTTAGCCCCTCTGTGTCCATTATCCTTGGGATTTATTTTAGCTTCTGGTTAAATAAATAACCATATTAATCCCCCCCACACATACAACCATACCATTACCCTCCGCGCATATATATTATTATAGATTTCATTTAAACACTTGGTTAAACGAATAACTATGCTCCCGCGCCAAAACACATTAATCTTTAACCTAAAGTCCAAAACCCACCCGAGGATGCGAATAATTAACATTTATCGGGCGTGCGTTTCTATTAAACCCCGATCGCTTTGCCTTCATGTCCACTGTTGGATCGGCCCTCCCAGATCCGACGGCCCTAATGAATATCGGGCACCCCTTCATAGCGGTACGATAGTACCCGATGGTCGACGGTTTCATCGTTGTACACCGGGACCGCTGTCGGCGGCCTATTGTATTGGGTTTCCCTTGACACATACCACTCCCGTACCAAAAGCGGTCCGACGCAAACCGCTTACCGCCCTCCCCGCTTGCCTACGTCACCGCATGACGATGCCGCCACATTGCCTGCCACTGTGCTGTACCCGCGCCATGTCACCCGCTGACGTCATCACCCTGCCATCGTGTCATGATGATGTCATCATCCACGTCACCCCGCCACGTCACCCTGCTGATGTCATTTGCCGTATTGGGTCCCACCGCTGATGTCATGCTGACGTCATCGCCAAGAAAAAAGCGTGCAAAGGCGAAATCGCTGCTTAGGAAGCCCAGAATGAAAATGTGAGGCAGTTTTTGATGCGCGATTAGCGGAAAGCCTCAGTCCAGCGCATGGTTTGTAGCATCTAATTTTTCCATAAAGAGATAAAAAGGGCGATTTAGCAGTTTAAAGAGGATTGACAGAGAAAGAGAGTCCCGATTCAAGTGTTAAAGAGTATTAGAGGAAAGATAAAGCCCAAATTCAATTAAAAAAGTATCAGTGAAGCAACAAAGAGTATCAGATCGACAATATCAAAGCAGGTGAACATTGAAAGCCTCCATCAAAGTCAAAGAAAGCGGTGAAGCCACTTAAGGCTCTCAGATCACAGTTGATGCACATCAAAGCCACTCAAGAGCAGTGTAGCAGAGACCAATGCGCAGTTATGATAAATGGCCAGCGCATAACAACAGAGCAACCAAAGGACGCCACATAGCCTCATTTTTTGAAGAATCTGCCCCCAACATAGCATTAGATAGATATTTTTTACATTACTTGCAAGAGAAGTTAGGTTAATTGTAGTTATTTCCTCAGATCTTCTATCAGATCTATTTTGTAGATATTTTGCCTATAAATGCAGCCCTGAACAATGTAATAGGGGTTGTTGGTTGGTGGGTTGGTTGATGATGTCCTCTTTCTAATCTGCGCTGTAACATATCAGACCATGTTAATACAAATGGATGTTGAAGTTCACTGTGTCTAAATGATCTGAAGGTGGATTGGATGTTCCGGGACTTGCTACAGAATTCCTGTGTCATGCTATGGAACAATAAGTTATACTAAACTGTGTCTTATGTTTTCTATTTTATAAATCTCATCTATGTTTCATGATCTTGGTAACAGAGAAGAAGAATAGCATAAGATTTGTTTGAATACACCTTATGTTCAATCTCTGTTATTTATTATGTTTTCTTCAGGATTAGTCATAAATAAGAATTCTTAATTGCTCATGTTTGCACTAGTTCTCTCATTTTGAATACTATTTAGGAATCCTTAATTGCTCCTACATAATATTCAACACTTTCCCTCTACCAGTATAATGAAATATTCTTGATTGCCTTTCATTCCCTGACTTCATTTCATCATTTCCATATTTGAAAATTGTTTCTAGTCTGCCTATTCTACTTTGTAGCACTACCTTTTCACCAAGAAACTCTTTCAGTAATTACACTTGTAGTGACTCCATTGCCCAATGGAAAAAATAGTTATACACTTGCATACCAGTTCTGTCTGAGATCACCATCCCATCAAACTCAAAAAAAACCCATGTGCATCATATCTAGCCTAAAATCATCCCTTAAACAAAGCTAAATCCCAAAGAGAGAGCCCTCTCTGACTACTGGTAGGCTAGGACCTGCAGTCCAAAGCTTGGTTTGTGGTTACCTCGGTCGTATTCCCTTAGGAGTCAAAGGGAACAACCTGAGCGATAACACAGAGAACCAACAAAAGTACATAGATATATTCTTTATTATATTCAGAACCAAACTTTGATACATTATTATGCCAACAGATATATATAGATTGTCAAGATAGTTATGGTAGTCTAACTATCTAACCATACATGCTTCTTAATCTATCATTAGTTATGATTTCATTACATTACATGACTATTGACTTTACTTGGGCTAGTTAGCTAGCCTGACTAGCCCTCTTTTCATCCAACTAGTCGGTTAAACCGACTAGATCCTCCAACATCTCCCCCACCCTCAAAACCTTCTTTGTCCCAAAGAAGGGAAGAGGTGGAGTGCCACGAAATTTGAAGAAAGAAAAATATTTTACATTCTCTGTCAGTTTTTCTCTAAAATGAAATCATTAGTAAAATTATTACAATAAAAGGAAACTAAGACAAAACAACTGGTGGGTCATCGCCCAATGCTCATGTAGTTGTGGTCGAGACTTTTGGAACTTCTGGAATTTGAACTGTCGAATGATGTACTTCTCAGTCGACTTCAACTTCATGAGACTATTGTTTTGATGTTGTAGCATATGTTGAAACACTGGGTGCAAAGGACTGATGGGTAGGTCATTGTGGATGTGGGGAAGAAAATCGAGTTGGTGGCGATTGAGATGTGTTTGGAAATGCAGTCTGGTATATTGCTGGAGTGAAGATCTACAATTTTTTTCCAAATATGGACCATTCTCGAACTGCAAGTCTGGGTTTAGCACTAAATTCTTTCAGGTCCAGCAGGTATTGTACTTTCTCCTCAAGAGGTTCGTCCTCCACTATCCTTTGGCTAAATGGTTTAACTGCCAATAATTATCACTCAGTTTCCAATTAGTGAAATGTCTCGTCGGATTTTGATTTGATCCTCTATCATCCCTTGGCATGTGCATTCCATTTGATCACCACCTTCTTTGTGGAGTGGTCAATAATTGCAGAGTAATTTGAGATTATTTCTTTGGTACATCTGATGATGATGGGATATATGGAGCCTGTGACATGTCAGGAAAAGATAACTATAATCGAGTGATTTGGTTTTTGAATTTTGATTTTTTTCTTTTGTGTGGTATTCTATCATGTGTGCCAGATATTTATTTCTAGGTGGCTTCCTAAAACTGCCTTCAGACGGGTGGTTAGAGGTCTTGTCTTGGATCATTAGTCTATTGAATATCACCTTATGGGTTTGTTTTGTTGGGTGTTTCCTTCTTGTTTAAGGTCAACCTTTTTCTCTATAGTCTGTTTGTTGTTCCTCTCTAGACTGATGTCGTTCCATGCTTTGGTTTGCTTGTAATAGGTTATATAGGTCGAGTTCTCATTCCTTTGCATCTTACTTGCTTAATTCATTATTTTTCTAGATTTATTTAGGTATCCAATTGTTATGTCAATTATTGTTTTCTTGCTTAATTTATAGCTAATTTTTTAAATATATTGCTAAATATGGAATAATAAGAAAATGTAACAATTAATAATTTTAATAATTTAATTTAGAAAATTAATGTTTTTACACGTAGCAGGTTAGTTTGTTTACTACTAATCCTATGGCTAACCCATTTCTAAATATTACTAAGAAATGTATCTTTTAAGTTGGACACCATTAACAAGTGATTTGAAAAGGTGTCCCTGTAAAGTCTTTATTTGTATAGCTCCACAAGGTCGGATGTTTTCAATAACGAATGGTCCTAGCCATGCAATTTTGAGTTTCTTCGACTTGACTTTTACTTTACTGTCATATAGTAAGACTAATTACCGAATTGGGAATACTTAGATTGCGAATTCATGTCGTGCCATGATTCTTTTTGTTCTTTAATGATTTTTTGATGATACAGGGCATACAGTCGATCTTCCTCTAATTGATGTAGTTGTATGAATTGTTGCGCTTGTAACTTTGTATTATATTTTAATACAGTCAACACATTTTGTGTGTTTGTTGAACAATAGAATGGCACGATTATCTTCTGTCCATAAAGAATTTTAAATGGATTTGATCCCATCGATTGCTTATACATTGTAAAATATTCCCATAGGACCATTGGAACTTTATCATCCTAATCCTCTCTATTTATATTACAAATTTTCATTAGTCCTTTATGCGTTTTTTAATCGAACTATTCAACTACATCATTTTCTTGAGGGTGATATTTCATAGTGTTCCTATGCTCAATCATAAAATTCTTTGTTAATACTTCAATTGTACCAATAATGAAATGTGTTCCCCTATTACTGATAAGAACCAAGGGACAACCGAAGCATGTTACTACATTTTCATATACAAATTTGGCTGCCACCTCAGTACAGGA
This sequence comes from Pinus taeda, assembly GCA_000404065.3. NCBI lineage: Eukaryota > Viridiplantae > Streptophyta > Pinopsida > Pinales > Pinaceae > Pinus > Pinus taeda. The sequence continues at coordinate 150,441 of APFE031358687.1, forward strand.
TTCTGCAAGTTCTGCTTTTGCCTATTTTGTTACTTAATCAATTATGATTATTATATATTTTTCACTTGTTCTCTTTTCTCTCTTAGGAAATGGGCCAACAAATTCAATTGCCCATATCTCAAAAGGTAATGATGGGACAATTCAATGCAACAAAATTTGGTTTTTTGGTAGAGGTCGTCCAATTCTTTGACATATATCAAATTTCTATATGTGTTTTCGGCAATCATGAAATAATGTCATCCACTAAAGTCCTGTTTTCATTATCTTTCATGCAGTTGTTTCTCCCTGATAATGTCCTTCGGATCCATGTTACACAATATTTTGTCACACCTCCTATTCACTTCCTATTCCACATCCTAAAGTGCCAAAATATTGACAATTGTGAAGTGTACTTATCATGAAACACATACTGAAACATCCCCGAAGAATGGAAGAAAAACCACCCTGAGTCAATTCTGGAGAAGGTTGACTGAAACCATAAATTTCAGGACCAATGCTCTTTTCTCCACTACGTTCCCATGCTGATGGTAAGCTACAGTTATTTGACCTAGCGGTGCCAGTGCGGGTTTTGATATGAAAACCCGTGTTGAAACTCTTCTAGTAGGTATTCTCAAGATGGAGGAGAAGCTTCGTACCCTGAACACTTCAAGAAACAATGATCTAGATGTTGTTGGGTAGAGATATGGTCGAGCTCTCCCATTTAGAGCTCATGATCCTACCTTTAAGGGCCTTCCCCTTGAGATGTGGACCTTCCTCCCTCTTTTATGGATCCCTAACTCCCTATCCATTCATATAAATCAAATCACCTCCATTCCCAAATGGTTGGTCATTAAATGCCTGCATTCCTACACTGCGATTATGCCTAAATGTTGTCCATCTAGCTTGGACAAGGAGTGCTTGAAGAGCCTTGGCTTGGACTTGGACATCCACCAAAAGGAGGTCTCCAACATCAAGGCAATGGTTGTATGCTTCCCTTTTTGATTCATTAATATATACATCTGATGTTCACTTTCCATAAATGTCTAAATATTTATGCATTTAGCTTGATACTCCTTGATCTATCAAGTAGTTTATGTTTTATATATAGTATGCATGCTCTTGTATCTTGTATTGTCTTTTAATCCCTTTCGCATGTTTGGAGTGAGTCTGGAAGCTAAGGGATTGAAGCCATCACCAAAGGATTGAGGAATTAGCATTAGAGAGAGGTAGTTTTCTCTCTCCCTATGCATTTTAAGAATAAGCTAGGAAATTTTACAGTTGAGTCACCATTTTGTTGTGAGGATAAATCCCCTCTATGGACAGATGCGATCTCTCTAGCCCAATGAGTGGGTCTAGCAACAAACTGAAATAGTGGGGAAAAATGAAAGCTAATATCTCTTGTATTTTGTGAAAAGGCAACATGTCGCTCTTGAACATGACACTTATCTGTTGCTCGTGTCTGATTTGGAATATCCTTGCTTTATCACTTGCCTTCCTGGGTTTGGGAAATCCATTTTGCCTCTCATATGATTATACTACTTTGTCGTCATGACCTCTGATCCCCTTGTTGAGTCAAATGATGCCAAACTCTGGAGTCGTGTTGCCGATATGTTCAAGAGAATTCCTCTCTACAATTTTTACCACTTATACATTGTCTGACCTTTTTGTCAAAGTCCTGAATCAGAATTACCTACTCTAATACATCCTTTTTTTCATGTCGATGATGTGGGATACATTATGGACCTCCTTCGATGGATCACTTCCTGTCGACTTCAGCTTCTTATCCAGGAAGATGATCTAGAAACTCCCTTCTAATACCTTGGAGCTTGCATGACTCAATGGAAATTTCTTTGTATTCGATGAGAGGTTTACATCATTAGCCTTTGATCGAATGACTCTATGGGTGTTCAACTTCATCTTCATTGTTCACACTCATCGATTGTACTGATTGTACCTTAAGAGCCATTGTCATTATTGGTGGTTTCTCTCATGCCTATTAACGGTTTACATCATTGATCGATAATCATGTGGTTTTCTATCATGTTCGACTTCAACACATCTATTTCGCATGCTAGAATTCATACATTGATCGGATCGGGACAAAGCTCAAGACCTTGGATTCAATCTAATAAAATACAAGCTGCATGGAGTTGTGAGTTATTCATGATGGTACACATGCTTAGATGGCTGGTTGCAACCATACCATGGGTCCATATATATGATCATTTATATTCAAATGGCTATGTCCATACTGTGGATCCATGCACATGATCCCTTATATTTGGATGGTTGCGCCCATGCCATGGATTCATGTATTTTTAGATGCCTATTCAAGTATCTTTAGGCATGTTTATATCAGAGATGTCAGATATGTATATGTATATGCTTGATTTACAGGTCTCTTGATAGTGTTTTTCTGGTCCTTGTCTTGACTTATAAAGCATTTCACCCATTACTCCATGTTCTGCCTTCATGCTTTTAGGGGGCATCTCTTAAACAATATTTTGTCACACCTCTTGTTCACTTCCTGTTCCACATCCCGAAGTGCCAAAATATTGACAACTATGATGTGTACTTATCATGAAACACATACTAAAACATCCCCAAATAATGGAAGAAAAACTTCCCTAAGTCAATTCTGGAAAAGGTTGACTGAAACCCTAAATTTCAGGACCAACGCTCTTTTCTCCAATGCTTTCCCGTGCTGATGGCAGGCTGCAGTTCTTTGACCTAGTGCTGCTAGTGTGAGTTTTGATATGAAAACCTACACTGAACCTCTTCTGGTAGGTTTTCTCAAAATGGAGGAGAAGCTTCGTATGTTGAAAACTTCGAGAAAAAACGAGTTGGATGTTGTTGGGTAGAGATATGGCCGAGATCTCCCATTTGGAGCTCTTGATCCTACCTTTAAGGGCCTTCTCCTTGAGATGTGAACCTTCCTCCATATTTTTTGAATCCCTAACTCCCACTCCCTTCCTATAAATCAAATCCCCTCCATTCCCAAATGGTTGGTCATTGATTGCTTGCATTTCTATGTTGAGATTATGCCTAAATGCTGCCCATTTAACTTTGAGAAGAAGTGTTCGAAGAGTCTTGGCTTGGACTTGGACATCTACCAAAATGAGGTTTCCAACATCAAGGCAATGCTTGTATGATTCCATTTTTGATTAATTATTATATACATATGATGTTCACTTTCCATAAATGTCTAAATATTTATGCATTTAACTTGATACTACTTGATCTATCAAGTAGTTTACGTTTGATATATACTATGTACGCTCTTGTATCTTGTATTATCTTTTGATCTCTTTTGTAGGTACTCAGATGTAAACAAAAAACAAGGAGCGAGCTTATAAGCTAAGGGATCAAAGCCATCACAAAAGGATTGAGCAATTAACATCAGAGTGAGGTAGGTTTCTCTCTCCCTCTACATTTTAAACATAAGCTAGGAAAGTCTACATTAGTTTGTTCAATTTGTTGCTAGACCCACTCATTGGGCTAGTGAGATCACCTTTGTCTACAGAGGGGATTTATCCTCACAACAACTCCCGTTTGTGTGCTTCATCAATGGTTATTTCTCTTTCATGTTCTAAAACACATATGTGAAGTACTTCATTAATTCCAAGCTTATATAGCTATCCATTTATTAGTGTGTATGATGTTCTTTTGATTGCAAGTGCCTTTGTTTTTTTATCTGATAATCCATTAGGTGCTTTTCCAGTATGTAAAAAGTTTTCTATTTCATCAAGTTCTGATGGAACTACTTCAATTATGAATAAATGTACATTTGGAAGATCATTATCAATATTTGTCAGTTCCTCTTATGATGCTAGTAGAGATAGGTGTTCAAGACTGATTTTTTTTACTTGGTCATACAATGACTTTGAATTCAGACTCTTGGAGTAATAATAACCATCTACAAATTCATCCTTGATGAACTGGTTTATTTACAAGATATTTTACTGCTTGGTGGTGGGTGTAAAATATAAAAGGGTTCGCCGGGAGATAGTTTCAGAATTTAAGTAAAGAAAAAATCATTGCTAAAGCTTCACGTCTCATCATTGAGTAGTTCCTTTCAAATTAGTTGAGCTTCCATCTAACGTAGGCATTTGGGTGATCTATTAATGCTTCATCAGGTTGTGCCAAGACTACTTCTACTACATGTTTGATGCATCAATGCATATGTGGGATTGTTTAGAACAATTGAGAAACTTGAGAATTGGTGCTTTGACTAATTTATTTTTTAACAATTTGGAAAGATGCATCACACTTATCAGAACAAATAAAAGGAATATCTTTATTTATAAGATCGTCGATTGGAAATTTAATATCAGAATAATGTCTAATAAATTGTCTATAATACCTTGTGTGTCCTACAATTATTTTAATATTTTTTTGATTAACAGGGGGCTTCAAATATAAAAATACCTTAATTTTCTTCGTGTCTACTTTAATCCCATCTATTGAAACACCATGACCTAGCAGTATTCCAATTGGAGTTACGAAGATACATTTTTTGTTAATTAAGGATAAGTGTATCTATCAACATCTTTCAAGCATTAGTCTTAGCCATTGAATATGATCTTTTAATATCATATGGATTGTCCAATCATAAAAATATACTTCCATTATTTTATAAATTTTTTCTTGAAATGGTTTCACAATGATCCTTGAGAATACTACTAACGCATTCTTTAATCTGATTGGAATCACTCTATATGCAAAAGAACCAAACTTAGTAACAAATGTTGTTTTCTCTCAATCTTCTTCTACTATAGGTACCTCATTATACCATCAGAAACCATCTGTAAACGAATAACATTCATGTCTGAAAATTTTGTTTATTATCTCGTCAAAAAATTAGGTCGGAAATGGATCAATAAATATTAATTTATTTAACCCTTGATAGTCAACACAAATGTGCAATCTGGTTGGATCATGTTTCTTTTCCTGAACAACCATAGCGATTTCCCATTCTGATGTTTCATGGGGTATATGATGCCGGCGACAAGAATTCCCTCTATTTATTTTTGTACGATGGGTTTATACTTATGCACAAGTTTATATGGTCTCCTATTTATTAGTTTCGCTCATAGAATGAGATTAATCTTCATTTCTCCCATTTCCTTGACCAATCATTTTAATTATTTATAATCTCGAGCAAATACATCCTGATATTATTTTAATAGATCTATGAATTCTACGATTCGTTTCTTCGATCAATAATGACTAAGTCAGGCGATTTTTGGACGATCATCATTCAATATGTCCACTTTTCATATTTTAATCTCAATTTCCATCTAATAGGGTGCTTTTGATTCATCAAGTCATTGATTCTGAAGTTTTACTTCTTGGTATGTTGGTGGAAAGTCTAATTTGTCTAGTTTCTTAGCTTCTTGTTTACCAATTTTGTATATTGATTAAATTCTTTTGTAATTTTTGGGATGATGTCTACTTGAATAAAAGCTCTAGCCAACAATATGTTTTTCTTCCATTTCTAATAGACTAGCCATTTTTTGGTCTGAAGTGTATGATACATAGTTACAAGTTACTAAGGTATCGAAAAAAATGTGGTATTCGGTTGGCTTTTCTCTGATAAAATCTTTAATTTTTGGAACCACATCTTTTAAGTTTGGTTCCTCTAACTTGAATTAAAAGTATTTAATGAAGTTTTCCCTTAGGTATTTCCATTAAAGTGATTGACCTCATGCTTCTTCTAATTTATACCATTTATTCTATAGATCATTTGAAGTGTTTGGGAACATATGTGGCCATACTTGCTCATATTTATAGCCAATTCTTCTCCATTATGATTCACAATTTTTGATATGTTTGACAGGGTCCTGAACAACATTAAAGGTAGGTATGTTTTCTTGTATAGATAAATTTCTCCCTGTGAAGAATTTGATGAAATAGGTTATTGCAGTCATCCATGTATGAAGTCGGGATGACTGGGTATCCCACCATCTCGCCGCTTGGCCAATAAAATTTTGTACTAGACTTTGCATTTGTCCATGTTCACCAACAAACTTTTTTACTTTCTCTATATGATTGACAAGAGATTTTATTTCTTTAAATACAATGTTTTTATTGGAGTCATTTGTTAAATCCATTAGGAGTAGAGAAGGTGTTTCTCTACATTTTTTTCTCTTACAATTGGTATTGCTTTGATGGAATAACACGGTTGGATTCTTGATGTCAGGATGGCCTGTATTATCTAGCATTCCTTTTCTTTGTATTCATAATTTTAAATATACTATTCATAAATATAAGTGTCAGAGTTTTTTCCGATAGAGAGAGGAGAACCAGTTACAATTTCACTGAAGGCATTGGGTTCAACATTATCACGTTCTTCATGCAATACTTGATATATTTTTCTCATTTCAGCTTCTTTATCAAAAGCTTCAACCCAAGGTTTTCCTTCTTGGGGGTCTAACATAATGATAATATTCTTATTGTTACCTTTTAATTTAATTCTGTCTTTTTCCAATGAATTGTTTCCTTAATTCTTCATCCCCAGGGTCGATCGACTAGTTCTAGGTAAGCAGGAATTCCATCGACTAAGTTGATAATTTCAAAACTGACTGTCGTTGAGACCCCCCATTATAGAAGTAGTGTGCCAATTGGTTCAATTAATTTCTAGTTGACAAGTTTAAGATAATTGGTTGTTCTGTGTAGGTTCGATCATCCCATATAAATCCATGTTTCTCTTGGGAGAATGTTTACTTGCAAGCCAAAGTCCACAAAAACTTTTCTAACCATGTATCCATTTATTTCTAAGTCAACTTGTGGGCCATGATATTCTAATTGGTTTTCTTGCAAAAGTTATCATACATTTTTCCCCTTTTCTTTGTTTTCATTGCAATTATTTAGCATATTTAACATTCTACCAAGCAAGCAACAAAATGTTCTTCGTTTAAGAGTTCAAGGAATTTTTTTAGAACCGGGTCCTTATAGAAGTGTTGATTCTCAATTTATTTCATAAAGAATTCGACAAATTTTGACATTTGATTATTTTTCTCCAGTATATCAGGATACTTCGTCATGTTTTTTTTTGGTAGAATAAGTTGTTGACCTTGATTGTTACTATATTTTCTTATTCCCGATCTCGTGACTACATGAAGATTTTTAGAGTTTAAAATCTCGTTCTTTGGAACAAACTATAGTAAGTTGGAAATTCTTTTATTAATTTTTTTTCAATGATTTTAGGGAAATCCTCCAAAAAGTGATCACCCAATCCACACATATTGTAGAAGCACATATTAATTTTTCCTTTCAAAGGACATTCAGTAGAAATATTCCCTTATTTCCAACAGGTATAATAGTAAAATATTCCTTAGCCTTGACCACGATCATGACCTCCTGTTATCTAGGAACTCCCTTCTACGGATAGAAGCGATCCCTCTAGTCCAATGAGTGGATCTAGTAACAACCGAGACAAATACATGCAAAAATCTCCTAGTTTAAATCAGAATGACATGATAGAGGAAAGATGGCCTACCTCACTCCTATGCGGTCACTTTTCAATGTCGATTTCAATCTCCTCACTTCCAAGCTTGATCCTCATTATTCTTTTGCAAACGAATACCCGCAAGAGATATCAAACAAATACAACAAAGGAAAACATAACATATTGAATTCTAATGTAAACCATATGACATATCAAGGAGCATCATACTAAGAAAGTAGTCAGTTACACGCTTATGGAAAGTAAATATGCATTGTATTAATAATAAACAAAAGAGGGAAGCATACAATCACTGCCTTGATATTGGAAGCCTCCTTCATGTTGGGTTTCCAAGTCCAAGCCAAGACCTTCAAGCACTCCTTTCTCCTTCACAAATTTGCAACAATTAGGCACAATTTAGGAGCAACATGACCAATCTAGTCTGACCAACCATTTGAAGGTATAAGGGAATGAATTTATAGGGAAGGGAGAGGGAGTCAGGGATCCATAAAAGGGGGAATAAGGTCCACATCTTAAGGGGAAGATACTTAAATATAGGATCAAGGACTCAAAATGGGAGAAATCAACCATATCCTTATTCAACAATAACCAACTCGTCATTCACAAGGCTTCTAGGAAGAGAAGCTTCTGTTCCATTTTTGGAGAAACTTCTTGAAAAGGATGAGTGCACTTTTTCACTATAATTCTCATGATAACAATGCTAGACACTAGTTATGTAGAGGCTTACCAACACAGATTTTACTGGTAACAATAGCACTGGGCTTGCAAATAGAGTTTTAAAAAAAATCCTCCAGAATTATTTGAAGGCATTTTTTTTTAAGGGATGCTCCGATCAATGTTTTTCATGGTGAATTCATTGACAACGTTTGTCGCTTTGTGACATTTGGGGAAAGTTCGACAACTCAAGGTATGAGATAGGGAGTGGGAAAAATGACTGTATAACACATTTGCCATTATATCTGCCTCATTGACCACCATAACCTCCTCAACCACGTCTTATTCTATTGTCAGATTTTGGTTCATTGATTTTATCAGCAACCTAAGTGTGGTAAACAACATGGTAATTGGTTCTTTTTGTTTTTTGTTTTTTGTTTTTTTCATTGAGTGGGAATTCCTGAGTGGAATGCACATTGTCCTCACAAACAATGCACCACTTTAGCTTGGAGTTTTTATATTGTATTAAAAATATTTAGTTGAGTGATTTGACGCAACTTGGCATATATTGCAATATACATAATATTGTATTCTTTTAAGATCTTGAAAAAAGTAATCTACAAACTTACAAGTATCTTTTGTGTGTCCCTCTATGTGACAAATGGTACACCATAAATGATTATTCTGAAGTGTCTGTTACATCAAAAAATTTTGTAGTTTTTCTTCGAGTTTGTTGTCAGTCGATGAGATAGTCGACTGAACTTCATCATCTTGCTCAATATATTGTGCTAATTTAAGTGCCTCTTCATAGGTTGCAACATCATGCATTCAAAGCAGTCCACAAATTTTTTGAACTAAACCAACCACATACCATTGAACTAAAAGATGTTCATCGATGGTGTATGGAATCTGGATCAACAAATGTTTGAATTGTTTGTCATATTCATGTACAAATTAATTTGGTCTTTGCTTAATTTCCTTTAATTTATGAGCTTCCAAATGCTTGACATTTTGAGATTTAAAGAATGTAAGAAAACTAGTCTTAATTTCACTTTTTGATTTAGGCTGATTTTCTATAAGGTTCATAAACCATGTGTTGATAGTGATGGATACCAATAACATACATGGTATCTCCCCAATATAAGGTCCCAATTAGACCTCACACCATTTGGTGTAGGAGTCCCATCCAAAATACGACCTGACTACTGTGTACTTAAAGACATGCCTTGGCTTTAGTCGTTAGCACGAGATAGAAGCACAAATGTTCTTTTGAATGAGGAAGCGAGTCTAGCTTGTGAATGTTCAATTATAGATGTATCAATGTTCTCTTACTGCAAGGGGGGAAATAAAGTGATCCTCTAAGAGAGAAGTAATAGTATTACCCTAATGGAGACACACATGAAAATGTAAGTTTCATCTAACATCAAGTAAAATAGTTCACATGGATGCGACGATCATTATAAATATTACAACACATATCCAATAAGTTGAGCACCGAACTCACCAAAATACTTCAATTACTCTAGTACTTGTGCAAGAAAACATGAACCCGTTGATAGTCTTGGACCTGCCAACATTTAGGGGATCTCCCTGGTAAGAAGTCCCAACTAGACCTTAGACTGTATGGAGTGGGAGCCCCAACATCGGGTGGTAATGTAGTGCCTTGACCGTGGTAGCGCGTAGACATAAGTATGATGAATTTAGTTGGAAGAAAGTGTGTGACCTTGCTGTGAGTCAAGTGAGATTCATGGGGGTTCTAACACATAGGGGGAATGGAAGTGTGCCCCTTAGAAGCCTGTAATAGTACGCAGCTTGAAAGGAACACACAAGCCGAATGATCACAAGATGAAATGCGAAATAGTCCACAAACGAAAGTGATGGGTTAATCTGACAAAATGCATTCAACAAGATTCATGCAATTGCATACAAAGTAGTTAATAAGAAAATGCATAAGTCAAACAACATACATTGTTAAAGAAACCAAAATAATGCAACTACAATAACATATGCATGAAAGTGTGCTGGCTCAATTATTATTATTATAAGTGAAAGTTCCATCCATACGTACACCCTTGGCAACCACTAGCCACAATAGTGGAACATTGCAATAAAAAACACATTCTCCTCCAAAGAAGTATACTCGCTCTACATTGTGGAGAAGAAAATGCTCATTACAATACTCCTAAGCCTTCTCTAAGCCCAAGCCTAGCCAAAAAATTGGTTTCCAAAAGCCTCCTCTATGAGTTATGAGGTTTTATTTATAAAAAAGGGTGGGGTGACCCTTGACATTCCCCTTTGTAACTCTTTGACTACCCTCATGACTTTTCAACTTCTTTACAAATAACTCATTACATTACATAGTGATAGTTGACATTCCATTAATGCCACTTAGAATTTCACTTACAACATATTTACAAATAATATACATTTTGCACATGCACCCATGTGAGACAAAACAGGTTAGAGACAACCTAACAAGACAAAAAAAAATATGACTCAGAAGTTTGGGGAAAGACCAACTCGACAACCTCCACTTGATGCTTCTCAGTCACGTACTGATACAAATCTTGGTACTATGAGATGATGTCCTTGAACTTCTTGATGGTGTATTTCTGATAGCAGAATATTGCCTCCATAGATTCTGGTTATATGGTCTGGGAACCTTTGTCCAACTCATCTTGAAGCATGTGCAATGCGGTTTTGACCATAATAGGACCACCAATGTACTTCTGCATGTTTTGTGCACTCAACTCCAAGTCATTACTGGTGGCCTCTTGCCTTAGCTGCTCCATGTACGTTTCGATCTCTATTCAGACTTAGTTCTTGTGCTTAGCTTCGGCAAGGGAATCGATTGACAGGATCCTATGCATTCTTACCATGACATCCAAACTCTTATACAACTGTGCATATGAATCTTGTATGTTGTTGATGAATGGGGCAAGTTGTTCATATTTCTAGATAAACATCCAGATCTTCACTTTGTCTAGCTCTGCCTGTGACTTCATCATATTTGGAAAGTGAAGTGCGACTTGATTGTACTGCATTTTCCATTCTTGCACATGGGTGATGGAAACATGTATGCCCTTGAGAGTTTGGACAACCCTTTTTATCTACTGTTGAAAGCCATGTAGATGGACAACCACGTTATGCACGATGAAAAATATGTCATAGAGTTTCCACATGGTGGTATCAAGAGTTGATACTTCACTAAGTATCAATTTTCTCATCTCTTCGGTTCCGCAACCTGCATATTGTTATGCCTTTTGTCTGGCCACTTGCAAGTTCTTTGACATATGTTCATTCTCGGCTAACAGGAACTTAACATTTGAGCTCAAGGCTCTTGCAGCATCCAAAGTAGCATCGACCTTGGAAACTGAATGCTTTCTGACATCTAACACTATCTCACCCTTTCCTTCATGAATGCAAGTGACGTGTGATCATCCGGGAAATTCTTTCTCCATGCATGTACAATCTTCCTCTACAACTCATCAAATGATAGATTCTACATATCCATCACCAAATCATCATTAAGGAGAACAAACTCTCTGTGCTCTCTCAGGACTGGTTCTCACACAAGAGGAGGTGGAGACTGAGAGGTGACCTCAGGTTCTCTTTGCATGAGGTCAGTGTCTTGGTCTTATGACTTTTACTTCAACTCCATGCCTATCACTTCAATCAGTTGCTCAATATGTTGAGCAAGCTCTCAATCCCGCACCTGCTCACCCTCTTCTTTAGCTGCTGGCTATTCTAACACCTCAAACCTGTATGGGATTTGTTTTCTCTATCATCGCGCCCTGCCTTTCTTCTTCTTCCTATTTCCGCTTCTCTTCCCTCTCTTTCTTTCTTATCTCCTTCTCTTCCTTCAAATTATTTTCTATTTCCTGCAACTTCCTTTTTGATTCCTCTGGCCTTTTCTTTTCTTTCTTCCTTCTCTCTTCCCTCTTTATGCATTGTTCCCTCTTTTCCTCCACTGGCAAAACTGCTTTCTCAATGATAGGATCTTCTTTGAACTTGTATATTTTCTCAACCTCTAGGTTCTCGAAAATCTTCCTATTACCTTTGTCCTGTGCCAGTTTTCTACTTATTGATGCTATTGTTATTGCTTCTTGCGGTGCTGCTTCCTATAGAGAAACTTTCCATGTTGTGGCTATACTGACCAACTCATTGAGCTTGGAGTAGTTGTAACAGTACCTCCAAGGGTCCTCCTCTGCCCAATGAAATGTCCCGTGGATCCACAGATAATACACCTTCACACTGTGGTTCTTGCAGATATCGTGGGGATCATACAGATTATAGTATTTTGTGCCGAACTCAAACTTCACTATCTCCTTATCTTCAACATCCACATCCTTCAATTTCTTAATCTCATACAATCCAATCTGCAAAGGAAGAGTGGGCCATGGTGCCTTCTTCCTCCTATGCAACCCTGCTAATAATGCTATGGAGATGTGATATGAGACCTATTTCATGACCGAATTGTCTGTGGAATACCTTGGTAGAACATGTGGAGGCTTCTCTCCACCAAACATCTTGATGAAGGTGCCACCGGGTGAGGCATACCAATCTGCAATGTTAAGTATTGCCTCCATCACTTCTTGGGACATGCAAGGTGGATCCTACTCAAAGATAAAATAGTACACCAGGATGATGAAATGGTTAGTCAAACTTTCCATAACTCCTCAGTAGTTTTAGTCAAAAAGAAACTTGAAATAAATGTTGACGACAGTCTCTTTTGGTGTCCATGTCCAACCCATGCCAGGAAACTGATGTTGGGCACATATTGCATCAAGTAGATACGCAGACATGTAGAATCACACTTGCTCATCCTTGGGTGGATTCTGGGCATTAGTCACATGGAATTTCAACTTAAGAGCCAACATATTCAACCAATTGAATGGCCTTCCATCATTCACCAACTAGTCCAACACAACTACCCAATTTTCAGGAAAGGTCTCCATGCTATCTTGACCATATAATCAACATGAAAAGATGATAAAGAACTGGTAAGCCTTCCAAAGAGACTTTGTATTGTAAACATGATTGGGTTTCACTTTGAAATTTGACGACTCTTTCACCTAACACTTTATAATATACCTGGTGTTCACAAAGATGTGGGTGGCATAGAAAATTGCATCCATGCAATTCATTGGCTAAGGTAAATGATACATTTGTTGATAGTTCTCCACCTTGAAGTTGGAAAGTTGTATCCCACTGGCACTACTCAATGTCATAGTCTGTGGATTTGTGTGTGAGACAATCCAATGGATGCTGTCTGCACAGGGGAAGGCAAGGTACCTACATGCCACCTTATGTAAGCCTGACCGATGGACATTGATATAAACTTGTCGATCCTTTAGATATTCCTTGAAGTCCCCTGCAATGATATCCTTGATTTCCTACCATTTTAACTTCATTCCCTTCTCAATGAACAACTGAGTGTCTACATAAACTAGAAAATTCACTGACACGTGCTGAAATTATTCCCCAATGCTACTCTTGATAGTATCCTTTGATGCAACTCTCTTGGAAACCATGTTACCTATAACTGCTAGAGATTTTCTCAACTATTGTACCTAGAGACAGAGAGGACACTCATGGATTAAAAATGTTAGCTTGACACCAAAATCACTTCAAGAACATACCAAGCAAAAAAATGGGCAACTGCTGGGAAGGATTGCGCAGTCTTGGCTCATAGAGGTGATTGGCTGCCAGCTGGAACTGTGCATTATGCAGTCCCAATAGTTAGTGGGGAGGTCTTGCTAACTAGAATTGTGTAATTGGCTGCCAGCTGGAACTGTGCATTACGTAGTCCCAATAGTTAGTGGGGAGGTCTAGGCACATACCAGGAGAGACTACAAATTGTGTAGTCTCAGTGGCCAAGGCTTGGGGCTGGCTCCTGGAACTGCACAATGCACAATTGGAGCTAGGCCTAGGCAACCTTTGTGCAATTCAAAAAGCCAAGGCCAAGGCCTTGAGCTCTAGAAATGTATAATGCATGCTTGGGAAAACATGATCCGGGCCAAGGAAGCCTAGATCTACCTAAGGGAAGTGAGAATAAAAAGGATCGGAAGGTTTGAATGTTGTTGGGTGCAAATCTAAATGAATGATAATGCATGCAAGTGAAACAAGTGCAGGATTCAATCAAACTGAAGGAAAATGAAGCATGTGGATAGAGTCGCAGCAACGAAGACCGTTAGTGTAAAAACTAGGTGATGCATGCGACACTTGGGAAAGGAAATGAAAAACATAAAACATAACTTCTACAAGCTAAAACAAGTTGAAATTCTAGTGGTTTTTCAACAAAACGAGTGAAACAACAATCTCAAAAGCTAAATGAACAAAGCAACAGAAAAAGAAGAAAAATACTAAAAAAACAAGACTTACCCAAAAAAGAAATGAAGATCGCACCAAAGGTTCCTTGATCTCCTTAGGAATGCCAAATCTCCAAGATCAAATGTGAAAATGAGCTCTGGCAGTGACGATTAAATAGATTTGGTTGATTTAGGGTTTATGACGCAAAGGCCAAAAATCAAGGAAACAACTACACTTGGCAGAAGTTTCCAAAATAACTCAAGTGTCTCCTACAGGCTGCCAAAAATAAATCCCTATTTTCTAGGGATTTTTTTTTCTTTTTCCTTTTTTCCTTTTAAGGAAAAGTTACCACACATTTCCAGGAGAGATTGCACAGCTCTGGGAAGGACTTGGCAACTCACTGGCTCATTCACTAAGCAACTTCTGAGTAGGAAACTTCTGTGCAATTTCAGGGCTAAGTGGCTATGGGATGCCTCTCATGCTCTGCGTAGTTTCCCAGATGAAGATAGGTTGTTAGCTGGCTTTGTGCAATTCTAGAGCTGAAAGCTCACTGTTAGCTTGGACTGTACAATTTCCGAGAGCACGACTGGTTGCCCTCAAGGATTGCACAGTTCACTAAGGCAAGCCTATAACCGAGTTGAAATCAAGTCAAGATATCAGCTTGTGGGTTAGCCAATAAAGCAATTAAGAAAACACAAGTCATAATGTAAAATATAAAGTTCTATCAAAGCACAAGTACCTGGGTCAGTGTGATATTAGCTGTTGTGATTTAGGAGGGAGGCTCCAAAATGAAGCATAGGAAAAATTTTGGAGGGTGGTTGTAGCGACTACAACATTGGCAACACACTGGTAGAAATACGGCTCTCTGTATGGACATTTTCTCGTGTAAAGCGAGTCTAACTCGTTCGAAAGTATTGTTCAATTATTTGATCATCATAACTTCTTCACTAATTTGAGTTAAAGATGCAGTCCCTACCTTTCTCTTTATCGACAACACACATACCAAGCCAAGTCAACTAAGTTGTTTCGATTGGGGATGAGGGGTATATTGATGCACAAGTAATGTAGGCTATTAAAGTTTTAGTTTCATCTCTGGTGTTGCTCCACTGCCAGCAGGCCTGGAAAGTACCCTGACAGAGTCACTTTAGGAACACAAGCATTGCTCCACTGCCAGAGATATTGGACAGTGCTCTGACGGAGTTACTTGCTTCACCTCTCTGCATAGTAAGCCTTTCTCTTCTTTCACCTTTATTTTAGTTTTCATTTCATTTCATTTTCATAGAACTGTGCATAGGCACTTATTTATTTCAAAAGGTGGAAGATGGATCTTTGCTTATTGAGAGTAGAATAGGTTGTCCCTTTAGAGAAGTATGTTTATATATACCTCTGACATAATTTTTAAGGTTTCCCCCTCTCCTTACTCTACTTGATTGAGTTGAAAAGGGTTAACCGAATATAGAAAATCAATTAGAGTAGGTGGTACTAGTTAAAAGTGAAAGCATTGTGATTTCACCAAGATTGACTATGAAAGGAACATATTTTTCATTAGGGTATCGTCGACTGCAAGGTCTTCATAAAGAGATGGAATATATAGATAACAAAGTTTTCATAGTTGTACAAGTCCTCTTGTATTTCATCCTTCTTGTCTCAAGAAGCCAAACATAGTTTCATGTGGAACTAATTCTATGGGTGCACAAGAAAATAAGGAAAGCAAAGAAGTAAGAGAAAATAAAAATAAAGTAAGTAAAACAAAACCGAAAAGAAAACACTACTCCTACTACTAAGCTAAGTAGAGCATGGACCAACTCACGTGAAGTGATATTTCCAATGTAGCTACCGACGCATTAGTTGACCCATGTAGGTGATGGTATGGTTGACAAGAAAGATATTCAAGCATACCAACAATAAACAAAGACAAAGAAATGAAAACAAAAATGTTCAAAGTTTGAATAGATCCGCTGAAAATAAAAAATTGAAAGCATAAGAAAGGAACTCTCTATACATATCATGTTGTTGTGTCACATTGCACATGGATGACAAACATGTACACACCTTCGAACTAGACAAGCGAGCAAACATGAAGAAAGAATAAAATTTTCATTTTGCAACAACGTTTGTCACATATAACTCCTCCAATGCATGAGCAATATGATCGTGTTATTTTGGCGGAGAATGCGAAAATTGTGAATTGGATTGATCTTTAATGTGAACATGAGAGTGATGAGGATCCCGGGGAGATTCAATAGATGTCTGATTGGAAGTGGGACTAGCCTCAAGGCTACGAGAACCTGAAATAACCATCAGCTCGAGCTAAAGTTCCTTGATAGGTTGAGGAGTTTCCACTTCATCATAAGATGGATCATTAAGTACTAGTGGCTTAGAAAGATCAAAAGAAGGTGAATCAGAATCGTGATCACACAAATGAGTGAAAAGATCATGACCACTACGATTAGAAAATTCAATATGGACAGCGACATCCTCAGGGTCTGGTAAATCATAGAGAGGGGTTGATGGCAAACAAAAATTTTCATCCTCTGAGTTTCCAGAAATGAAAGACGAGAGATCGAGTGGATCTAGGAAGAAATATCTGTCCTCTCTACAATCAAATGGTAGACTAACATCCTACGCATTTTGTGAATGATCAGAAGTGGGAACATCCAGAGATATATATTTTCACAAGAGGAATTAGAAATGGTAGAACCGCAGGAGATTTCAGGATAAAGTAGATGTGGTGCGGACCAAAAGAGGTCGTCCTTCACCATAAATTCTTGTTTAGATTTCTACACATACTCATAAAAAATAATAATGCAAGTTGGATGTTTAACACCAAATCCGTCCATAACTCGATCCTCGTGAACATCACATGTGAAGTATAGAACGAATGAACACAACATACAAAAATCCGGAGGATCAAAGGAACCACTGGATGGAGGCTGAGTGGATGAGACTATGTGACAACCATCAGGCTTGCAGTCCAAATATGTGTAGAAATCCATAGCAGGTGGGGTAGGAGGAGATGGTGATAGTTCAACAGGTAGGTTCACAACTTCTCCCACCTCATCCTGCAGAGTTAGAGCTATTCGATGAGAAGGGGATGGAGGGTCACATGGGACAACAACCTTATCCGTCTCATATTTTGAAGCTCTAACACCAAGGTGTGTTGGGAGGGGTTTGCAAGATTCTAATTCATGTGGATTCTGAGAGACATGAATAAGATACTAAAATATTTCATTCAAACATTTCCAGTCAACTTCATATTCTAGAAATTCAAAACAGTAATGACGGAAATGATAAAAAAAGTGCACAACTGATTTGTCAGGTGCTTTTCACAATTTTAAAATTTTGTGATGAAGTTCTTTACATTCATAAAAGATGAAAGCACGGCCTAATTCTCTGATCATGTGCTCGAAAGAGTGTATAGAGGTTGTGGGCAATGTGTGACACCATTTCTTGACGTGCCCTTCGAACATGTAAGTGAACAACTCACAGGAAATGTCATTCGAGGGGACCTCATTCATGTCACAGAAGCCCAAAAAGGAAAATGCATGGATTAACAAGGATGTTCTGCTTTTGCCATAAATTTTGAGTTGTGACAAGTCATCTATAACATCCATCAACACATCAAAATCAACAACATGAGAAAAACATACCGAGGTTGTGATTGTGATATATGTCATGAATGATGTGCATAAATTCAAAACAGGATTTAAGGGCTCAACTTGTTATTTGGCCCTCCTTATAGCGCCATAAATGTTGACAGTGTTGGTCCTGCCAACATTCAGGGGATCTCCCCGTTAAGAAGTCCCAACTAGACCTTAGACCATTTGGAGTGGGAGTCCCAGAAGTGGGTGGTAATGTAGTGCCTTGACCGCAGTAGCACACAGAGATAAGTATGATGAATTTGGTTGGAAGCAAGTTTGTGACCTTGCAACAAGTCAAGTGAGATGCATGGGGGTTCTAGTACATGGAGGAGAAAAGGAAATGTGCCCTTATAAGCCTATGATAGTACACAACTTGAAAGGAACACACGAGCATAATGATATCATAAGCTGAAATTTGGAATAGTCCATAAACCAAAGCGACGTGTTAATCCAAAAAAAAGTATTCAACAGGATTCATAAATTGCATGCAAATTAGTTCATAAGAAAATGTGTAAGTCAAACAACATACATTTCTAAAGCAACCATAATAGTCCAACTACAATAAAAACATATGCATGAAAGCGTGCTGGCTCAGTTATTATTATAAGAACTGAAAGTTCCATCCATACATACACCATTGATGACCACTAGCCCTAATAGTGGAACATTACGTCAACATAACCTACTCCTCCAAATAAGTATACTCGCTCTACACTGTGGAGAAGCCAAGGCTCGTCACAATACTCCCAAGCCTTCCCTAAGCTTAAGCCTATCCAAAATATTGGCTCCCAAAAGCCTCCTCTATGTGTTATGACATTCCCCTTTGTGACTCTTTGACTACCCTCATGACTCTTTAACTTCTTTCCAAATAACTCATTACATTACATAGTGACTGTTCACATTCCACTAATTGTTGGGTTGTGTTATATTCTTTCCACGTAGTTAACAGGGGGTTTGAGGGGTACCCGTAACCCCACTTTATGGGGTCCAGGGTAGCGCCTCGGAAAATTTTGGTTTTGGACCTTATGTTAGGTTGGGCAGACCCACCTATGGTTTTGTGCATGATTTTCGCACATGTTTTTTGGACGTGATGGTTTTTGGTCCATGGTATTGGACGCGATGGTTTTTCGGTCTATGGTATTGGATGCTTCGGCATGCATAAATATGTATTATAACATTGAAAGGAACATAATGAAAAATAACGCTGGTAGTCCCGGTTTTGGGATCCAGGGGAAAATCTCTGTGTATATGTGTCTTTTGTGTTATGCTCTCGCATTGTTTATTTTATGTGTTTTAGAATTTGTATGTAGGTAATTTTTGTACACGGTTAAAACCTACATTTGGTACCGCAACTGTTTTGGCTTCAAAGGGACGCCTTTGTTGCTGAGGGGTTTCACTCAGGCCTGTGGTAGACCCTGTTTAGTGGGAGATCTACGAGATCGATTCTGGTGGTGAAAGAAGATGGCGAGTAGTGGAAAGATAGAGATCAAGAAATTTAATGGTCAGAGTTTTGAGTTGTGGAAAGTCAATATGGAGGATCTGTTGGTGGATAAAGACTAGTGGATCACGGTAGATCCGGGTACTAAACCAACGGGAGTGTCCGATGAAGAATGGAAGAAGTTGGATCGGAAGGCAAAGAGCAATACAATTGTGTGTCTCAGATTCAGTATTGCTTAATGTATTAGGGGAAGCTATGGCAAAGGCTTTGTGGGACAAGTCAGGGACTTTGTACCAATTTAAGTCTCTGGTGAATAAACTGTTCTTATGAAAAAAGTTGTATAACTTGAGGAGAAGATGGAGACTCAGTGATAGAGCATCTGAACACATTTAATATTGTGGTAAGTCAGTTAGCATCTGTTGATATTAAAATTTCATATGAAGATAAGTGCATCAGTTTGTTGTGTTCTCTACCAAATTCGTGGGATAGTTTTCTTAGTGCAATAGGTAGCAATGTAACTGCCTTGCATTTTGACGAAATAGTCTCATCCTTATTGACGGAGGAGATGAGACGGAAAAATATGGAGAGCCAAAATGGTTATGCCTTGTCTGTACGAGGGCGGACCCAGAATAGAAACAAAAAAAAGTCATCAAGGGGGAGATCTAAATCTCTAGGAAAACCTGTAAAGGTGGTGTGCTTGAAATGTGGAAAGGAAGGGCACTACAAAAGGGATTTTAAATCTAAAGCTCCTGACAAAGGAAAGGGATCTGATGAGGCTCCTTTTGCAGAGGTGAAAACCACCTCAGATGAAGGTGGGGATGTGTACTTGGCTTATTAAAGTACACATGTAGATCATGAGGCATGGTTGATTGACTCAGGTGCATCCTTTCATTTCACTCCCCATAGAGAGTGGTTCTGTGAGTATGAGAAATATGATGGTGGTGAT
>APFE031358687.1:174346-303343 GCA_000404065.3 Pinus taeda
TGGTAAAGGTATGGTAGAAGGTATGAGTAACAGCTCTCTGGATTTTGATTTCTGTGAAAATTGTGTATATGGGAAGCAAAATCGGGTGAGTTTCCCCTCTGGTGGTAAGAGGATGAAACAAATGTTAGAGCTTGTACACAGTGATGTGTTTGGACCTGTGAAAGTTCCATCACTGGGTAAGTCTGTGTACTATGTATCACTTATAGATGACTTCTCAATGAATACATGGATATATTTCCTTAAGACGAAATTTGAAGTCTTTGACAAGTTTAAAGAATTTAAGGCTATGGTGGAAAATCAGACGGAGAAGAAGATAAAGGTGCTGAGGACAGATAATGATGGAGAATTTTGCAGCAAGGAATTTGAAGAATTTTGTAAGAAGTGTGGTATAGCATGGCAGAAGACTACTCCATATACACCTCAGAAAAATGGAGTCGCAGAAAGAATGAACAAGACGTTGATGGAAAGGTCAAGAAGCATGCTCATTGGTGCCGGGTTAGGACAGGAATTCTGGGGAGAGGCAGTGCATACTGCATGTTACTTGGTGAACAAGTCACCTTCATGAGCGTTGGAGGATAAGACTCCACAAGAAGTATGGACTGGTAAGAAACCCTCTCTTTCACATCTGAAGGTATTTAGATGTGATGCATATGTACATGTTCCAAAGGAGAAACGAACCAAGTTGGATAGTAAATCTGAAAAGTGCATCTTTATTGGGTATAAGGATGGTTTAAAGGGTTATAAGCTTTGGAACCCAGTAACAAGGAAGGTTGTGTACAGTCGAGATGTGGTGTTCAGAGAGGTGAAAGATGTTATTAAACATGAAGTCCAACCAAAGGAACCTGTGAAGATAGAGTTTGAACTAAAGGAGGAAGAATCAGACTCTGTAGCAGAGGAGGAATCAGAAGATGAAGAGCCACAAACTCCGGCTGTGAGAAGATCAGCTCGAGAAAGAAGGCAGCCAGAAAGGTATAGTCCATCTGCTTTCTGTTCAAACTTTGCTTTGTCTGTTACTGATGATGATCCCAGAACTGTGAAGGAAGCAGTGGATTCAGAGGATGGAAAACTCTGGAAAGAGGCCATGGTTGATGAAATGGCATCTTTGCACAAAAATGAGGCTTGGGATCTGGTGGAGTTGCCGGCTGGAAGGAAACCCATTGGCAGCAAATGGGTGTTCAAGAAGAAGACAAATGCAGAAGGGAAGGTGGAGAAATACAAAGCTCGGTTGGTAGCAAAAGGTTATTCCCAGGTGCCGGGAATTGATTTTGGTGATTATTTTTCTCCTATTGCCAAGGTAACTTCTATTAGATTACTTTTATCTGTTGCTGCTGCTTTTGATTTTGAGGTAGAACAGATGGATGTGAAGACAGCATTTCTTCACGGGGATTTGGAAGAGGAAATCTACATGAAGCAACCTGAAGGCCTTTGCGGTGTAAGGGTAAGAAAGAACGGGTATGCAAGTTAAAGAGTCTCTGTATGGGTTAAAACAGTCACCAAGGATGTGGTATCAGAAATTGGATACATTTATACGGGGACTTGGCTTCACCAGAAGCAAAGCAGATCATTGTGTGTATTTTAAATTAATTGGTGACCATGTTATTTATCTGGTCTTGTATGTGGATGATATGTGGTTGGTTGGAAATGACAAAGAAATTATCCAGGATTTGAAGACCCAATTGTCCTCCAAATTCGACATGAAAGATCTCGGTGCTGCAAACTATATTTTGGGCATGGAAATTAAAAGAGATCGGGCAAAGAGGAAGCTCTAGTTAAACCAGAGGAATTATGTCGAGACAATACTGCTGAGGTTTAATATGCAGGATAGTAAACCGGTGAAGGTTCCTATTCCTGTAGTTGTGAGGTTATCTGCGGAACAATGTCCCAAGACATAAGAAGAGGAAGAGGACATGTCCCATTTTCCATATGCAAGTGTAGTTAGTAGCTTGATGGATGCAATGGTATGTATTAGACCAGACATTGCACATGCAGTGGGAGTATTGAGCAGGTTGATGTCAAATCTAGGAAAGGAGCATTGGATAGCAATGAAGTGGGTTTTCAAGTATTTGCGTGGCACTAGTGATTATGGTTTGTGTTACCAAGGAAGACCAATATTGGACAGAATGTTGGATATTCATGGCTTTGTTGATGTAGACTGGGCTAGATATTTGGATCAGAGAAGATCTACAAGTGGATATATGTTTAACCTATTTGGAGGTGCAATCAGTTGGATGAGTAAGAAACAATTTGTAGTGGCACTATCAACTACAGAGGCAGAATACATGGCAGCCACTCATGCAAGCAAGGAAGTAGTTTGGTTGCAGAGATTGTTTCAAGTATGGGGTTAGTACAGGGAGCTATAAGGATAGATTGTGACAACCAAAGTGAAATTTTCTTGGAAAAGAACCCTGCATATCATTCAAAGACAAAGCACAATGATGTTCAGTATCACTTTCTGATGGATATGATAGAAGACAAAAAGGTGTTGCTATTAAAGGTGGACACTTTGAAGAATACTGCAGGTGTATTGAAAAAATCTGTGAGCTCTGAGAAGTTCTCTTGGTGTAGAGAGACAATGGGCATTTCAGGGCTGGAAAAATGACTAAGCTCTCTTGTGGCCCCCTGTGGAAAGAAAACAAGTGGGAGAATGTTGGGTTGTGATATATTCTTTCCACATAGTTAACAGGGGGTTTGAGGGGCACCCATAACCCCACTTTATGGGGTCCAGGGTAGCGCCCCAGAAAATTTTGGTTTTGGACCTTATGTTAGGTTGGGCGGACCCACATATGGTTTTGTGCATGATTTTTGCACATGTTTTTTGCATGCAATGGTTTTCGGTCCATGGTATTGGACGCGATGGTTTTTCGATCCATGGTATTGGATGCTTCGGCATGTATAAATATGTATTATAACATTGAAAGGAACATAATGAAAAATCAAGCTGGTAGTCCCGGTTTTAGGATCCAGGGGAAAATCTCTGTGTATATGTGTTTTATGTGTTATGCTCTCGCATTGTTTATTTTATGTGTTTTAGAATTCTTATGAAGGTAATTTCTGTACGGGGTTAAAACCTACACTAATGACACTTGGAATTTCACTTACAACATATTTACAATTTCCACCTGTACCCATGTGAGACAAAATAGGCTAGAGACAACCTAACAAGACAAAACACTATGAATTATAATTTTGGGGAAAGACCAACTCAGAAACCTCCACTTGATGCTTCTCGGTCACGTACTGATACCAAGCTTGGTACTATGAGATGATTTCCTCGGATTGCTTGATGGTGTCTTTCTGATAGTGGAATCCTGCCTCCATATCTTATGGGTATATGGTATGGAAACCTTTGTCCAACTCATCCTAAAGCATGTGCAACATGGTTTTGACCATAACAGGACCACCAATGTACTTCTGCATGTTTTTTGTGCTCAACTCCAAGTCATTGCTAGTGGCCTCTCACCTTAACTGCTCCATGTACCTGTCGATCTCTAGTCGAACTTGATTCTTGTGCTTAGCTTCGATGAGAGAACTGATTGACGAGATCCTATGCGTTCTTACCATGCCATACAAACTCTTATACAACCGTGCATATGAAGCCTATATGTTGCTGATGAACGGGGTGAGATCTTCATAGTTCTGGATCAACACTCGAATCTTCACTTTGCCTAGCTCTGCTTGCAGATTCATCATCTTTGGAAAGTGAGGCAGGGCTCGCTTGTACCACATTGTCCATTCTTGCACATGGGCGATGGCAGCATGTATGTCCTTGAGAGTTTGGACAACCCCTTTTTCCGTTGTTGAAATCCATATAGATGGACAACCACCTTATGCGCGGTGACAAATCTACATAGAGTTTCTGCATGGTGGTCTCAAGAGTTGATACTTCAGCAAGTATCACTTTCATCATCTCTTCCATTGTGGAACCTGTAGATTGTTATACCTTTTGCCTGGACACTTTCAAGTTCTTTTCCATCTTTTTATTCTCGGCTAACAAGAACTTCACATTTGAGCTTGTGGCTCCTACATAAGCCAAAGTGGCATCAACCATGGAAACTAGATGCTTTATGACATCTGACACTATCACCCTTTCCTTCATGAATGCAGGTGAAGCATGATCATCTGGGAAGTTCTTTCTCCATGTCTGTACAATATTCCTTCGCCACTCATCAAATGATGGATTTTACACGTCCATCACCGTATCATCATCAAGGAGAACAACCTCTCCTTGCTCGATCAGGACTGGTTCGAACACTAGAGGAGGTGGAGATTGATAGGTGACCTCGGGTGCTCTCGGCATGAGGTTAGTGTCTTGGTCCTATGTCTCCTACCCCAACTCCATGCTTGTCACTTCAATTAGTTTCTCAATCTACTGAGAAAGCTCCTGATTCTGTACCTGCTCACCGTCTTCTTCAGCAACTGGTTGTTCTGAATGCTCAACCTGTATGGGCGTTGTTTTCTCTGTCATCATGCCCTACATTTCTTCTTCTTCCTAATTCTGATTCTCTTCCCTCTCTTTCCTTCTTATCTCCTATTCTTCCTTCAACTTCATCTCTATTTCCTGCAACTCTCTTTCTAATTCCTTTGGCCTTTTCTTTTATTTCTTACTTCACTCTGCCATTTTATGCACTGTTACCTCTTTCCTCCGCTACCGAAGTTGATTTATCAACGATATGATCTTCTTTGAACTTGTAGATTTTCTCAGCCTCTGGGTTCTTAACAATCTTCCTCTTACCCTTGTCCTACAACAGTTTGCTTCTTATTGCTACTGTTGTTGTTGCTTCCTACGGTGCTACTGCCTATAGAGAAACTTTCCATACTATGGCTATACTGACTGGTTCATTGATCTTGGAGTAGTTGTAACAATACCTATAGGGGTCCCCCTCTGCCCAATGAAATGTCATGTGGATCCATAGATAGTACACCTTTGCGAAGTGGTTCTTGCAAATATTATGGGGATCATACAGATTATAGTCTTTGGTGCTAAACTCGAACTTCAGTATCTACTTAGCTTTGACATCCTCATCCTTCAAGCTCTTAATCTCGTACAATCGAATCTGCAAAGGAAGAGCGGACCATGATGCCTTATTCCTCCTATGCCACCCTGCTGATAACCCTGTGGAGATGTGATATGATACCTCTTACATGACTAGTCTGTGGCATACCTTGGTAGAACATGAATAGGCTTATCTCCGCCAAACACCCTGATGAAGGTTCCACTGGGTGAGGCATACCAATCTACAATGTTAAGTATTGTCTCCATCTCTTCTTGAGACATGCAAGGTGGATCCTGGTCAAAGATCAACTTGTACACTGAGATGATGAAATGGCCAGTCAGCCTTGCCATAACTCCTTGATAGTTGCAGTTGAAAAGAAACTTGCAATAAATGTTGACGAGAGTCACTTTTGGTGTCCAAATCCAATTTATGCTAGGAAACTGATGCTGGGCACAAATTGCATCAAGTAGATATGCACACATGTAGAATATCACTTTCTCATCCTTGGGTGGATTCCAAGTATTAGTCACATGGAATTTCAACTGAAGATCTAATAGATCCTATGATTTGAATGGCCTTCCATCATTCACCAATTGGTCCAACACAACCACGCAATTTTCAGGAAAGGTCTCCGTGCTCTCTTGACCATATAATCGACATGCAAAGATGATCAAGAACTAGTAAGCCTTCCGGAGAGAAATTGTCTTGTAAACATGATTGGGTGTCTCTATGAACTTTGATGACTCTTTCATCCAATGCTTTATAATATCCCTAGTGTTCAAAAAGTTGTGGGTGGCATAGAAAAGTGCATCCATGCGGTTCATTGGCTAAGGTTAATGATACATCTGTTGATAGTTCTCAGCCTGAAGTTGGCAAGTTGTATCCCACTGGCACTACTCAATGTCATAGTATTTGGATTTGTGTGTGAGACAATCTAGTAGATGATGCCCGTACATGGGAAGGGGGGGTACCTAAATGCAACCTTATGTAAGCCTGATCGATGGACATTGATATAAACTTACCAATCCTCTAGATCTTCCTTGAAATCCCTTGGAGAGATATCCTTGCTTTCCTACCATGTTAACTTCATACCATTATCAATGAAAAACTAAATGTCTGCATAAGCTAGAAAATTCACTAACATCTTCTCAACTACTTCCCCAGTGCTACTCTTGACAATATCCTTTGATGAAACTCTCTTGGAAGCGATGTTACCTATAACTTCTAGAGAGTTTCTAAAAAATTGTTGTACCTAGAGACAAAGAGGACACTCACGACATGCAAATGTTAGCTTGAAACCAAAAGAAATTTAAGAATAGACCAAGAAACAAACTGGGAAATTACTGCGAAATATTGCATAATCTTGGCTCACAAAGGTGACTAGCTACCCGTTGGAACTTCACATTGCATAGTCCCAATAGTCAGTGGGGAGGTCTTGCTGATTAGAACTACACAATGCACAGTTTAGTCTGGTCATAGGCCAGGAGAGACTGTGCATTTCACAGTCTCAGTGGCCAAGGCTTAGGGCTGGCTCCTGGAACTGCACAGTGCGTAGTTGAAGCTAGGCCGAGGACTTGAGCTCCAGAAATGCACATTGCATGCTTGGGAAAATGAGATCCAAACCAAGGAAGCCCATATCTGCCCAAGGGAAGTGAGAAATTGAATAGATATGAAGGTTTGAATGATGTTGGGTGAATATCTAAGTGAATGATAATGCATGCAAGTGAAACAAGTGTAGAAGTCAATGAAACTAAAGGAAAACAAAGCATGTGGAGAGAGTGGCCACAAAGACGACCGTTAGTGCAGAAATTGGGTGATGCATGCGACACTTGGGAAAGACAATGCAAAACATAAAAAAACACTTCTATAAGCTAAAAAAAGTTGAAATTCCAACATTCATTCAACAAAATGAGTGAAACAACACTCTCACAAACTAAACAAACAAAGCAACACGAAAAGCAGCAAAAGACTAAAAAACAAGACTTACACAAAAAAGCAACGATGATCGCACTAGAGGTTCCTTTATCTCCTTGAGAATTCCAGAGCTCCAAGATCGAATTTTCAAATGAGATTTAGTAGTGTTGATTAAATAGATCTGGTTGATTTAGGGTTTATGACTCGAAGGCCAAAAATCAAGGAAAAAGCGACACTTGGCAAAAGTTTCCAGAATAACTCAAGTGTCTCCTCGAGGCTACTGAAAAGAGATCCCTATTTTATAAGGATGATTTTTCACTTTTTCAGTTTTTATTTTTTGGGAAAATATTCCACGCATTTCCCGGAGATATTGCGCAGTTTTGGGAATGACTGGAAACTCACTGGCTCATGCATTGAGCAGCTTTTGAGCAGGAATCTTCTACGCAATTTCTGGGTTGAGTGGCTCTAGGTTGCCTCTCACGCTATGTGCAATTTCCCAGTTGAAGAAAGGTTGTCACCTATCGTTGCTCAATTCTAGAGTTGAAGGCTCATTGTTAGCTTGGACTACACAATTGCTCAAGAGTAAGGCTAGTTGCCCTCAAGGATTGCGCAGTTCACTAAGGAAATACTGGACTCATGTTGAAACCAAGTCAAGAGATTGAATTGTGGGTTAGAAGGTAAATCAAGTAATAAAACACAAGCATAATGCAAAAGATAAAGCTCCATCAAAGCACAAGTACCTAGGTCAGTGCAAGATGAGTTGTTGTGATTTAGGAGGGAAGCTCCAAAATGAAGCATAGGAAAAATTTTCGAGGGTGGTTGTAGCTGCTACAATAGAGCCATATACACTAAAGGAATAGTCTTAGAAAAATCCACAATCCATGTGTGAAAATGGGTTGGCCTAGAAGGCTTCGATATTAAGTAAAAGTTCTAAGACACATAAATAAAATGAACATCACTAGATCCAATAATGGAGCATTAGAGCCACTACTTTGTCCCCAAAAGTACTAACTCTGTCTCTCTAATTCCCTGTGGGAGAAGCCAAGGTTAAAATTCCTTTGCATGAGAAATGAGAATACCTTTATAACTTGAGGCATGACTTTTCACATCCCCATGACTCTTAAATTTCCAACTCCTAATGACCTTTCGACTTCTACAACCTTTGGACTTCCAAATAAATTTTGGAATTACATATGAATTTTGGACTTCCATGACTCTTTTGTCCATACATGACTCTTGGATTTCCACTTATTTGTCTTTACAATGATTACAAAATTACATCATAACTTCCACATCATAATGTGGTAAAGACATTACATGTCAATATTTTGATGACTAGGACTAATAGTGACTGATGACATGGAGTTTCTTCAGTGGTGACATGGTTGCCAACTTGTTTCTTCATTCTTCATGCAATTTCTGATCATTCATTCCTCACCCTCCAAAGGGTTTGATCTTGGAGTCTCTAGGGTGCTTCGATCATCAAGCTTTCAATGCATTCTTTTTTCTCCATTGCTTCCTTTATTGTGTCTTCTCTACCATATCTTCTTTCTGTGTGCTTGTCATGCTATTCCTGAGATACATGTGGCTACAATCTCTCATGACAAGCAACCATCAACCTAAAAATATCCTAGTTTAACATGTTTTATGAAGATTTTTGTTCATGCTTTTGCAATGCACTTTAGAGAAAGTAAGGAGAGCTTCTGCGTGCACATGCGCACTTCGAAAGGCTTCAGGGTTGAAGGGGTAAGCTTTAGGGCTTCGACATGTGCTCAAAAGGAAGAGACAAATCAAGGTAGGGTGAATGGCACAAGTTTGAAGGATGAAAGGGAAGCCTTCAGGATTCCCAAGTGCATTATATGATCAAGGGAGAGATGGAGGCTGCATGACACAGTCCTAAGAATGAAGGAGGAAGGCTTCAGGCCTTTGGGGTGCACTCATGCACTCAAGAGGCCCAGGAAGGTTCCGGGCACAAGCTTGAAGGCTGAAGGATAAATTTTCATGCCTTCAGAATGTGCTCATGTGCTTAAAGGGTTAGGAGAGTGCATGTCACGCTATGGAAGGTTGAAGGGTTGATCTTAAGGCCTTTAGAGTGCACTTATGTGCTCAAGAAGGGCACACTTCTTCGAGCGGAAGGAGTGTGCTCAAAGGAAGAATTGGTCTCTTGAAGGGCATAGTTCAGAACATGGAAGGGGAAAGGGCTTAGATAGTGTTTGGCACTCTTGGAGGGTGCATGATGCACTTCCAAACAATGAAGGATTCCCAAACAAGGCTTCAGAGTGCGCTCATGCGCTCTTGGCCTTAATGGGTTTTCTTTGAAACCAAAATTTGTCTAAGTATAGAAGATAAGAAAATGGGTGAACATTATGAGTTTTTAGACATAAAAACCATGTGTGAAACATACCAACTCATCAAAGAAACTTATACAAGCCTGAAAAATGATAAATATACATCAAAATGCCACTTTACATGATTTCCCCGAGTACAACAGGTGAATTGTGTGCGACTATGACTAAATAATGTCATTTTACAACATCAAAGATATTGTGACCATGAAATACACCAAATATGTTCTACGTAATGCGATGCCACTTGAGAGCACTAAAAAACACTTGAAACATATAGGATGACATGAAACGACATTTGATGATCAATGTGACGCTTGACACAATGATAAAGTAGGCTCCAAAATTTGAATGTAGTGACATTTTTGGAGGGTGTTGTAGCAATGACAACACTAGGTGACACACTAGGTAAGTTTCAACTTATCTATCTAGGAATAGATTTTGGTTAAAGAATCAGAAATTCAAGAAGTATTGATTGCCTTGATTTCTCTTTTCGACCTAGTTATATAAATAACATCTCACTTTCAACTACCTGGTTGAAAACACACAAAATATACACCTATATCACAATTATTTCAATCCAGGAAAGGGTAATGTGCGTGACGAGTTTATGATATTCAGAGTATGTGTTTTCATATACGGTGTTGCTTCACTACTAGTAGGCCTGGAGAGTACCTCAGTAGAGTCACTTCAGGAGAAAAAACTTTGCTTCGCTGCCAGTGAGCCTAGACAATACCTTGATGAAGTCACTTGCTTCACCTCCCTACATAGGAAGTGTTTCTCTCCTTTCACCCTTTATTTATTTATTTATAGGATATTGCATCAACAATTATTATTTTCAACAAGCAGAAGAGGGATCCTGAATTATTGAGAGAAGAGGAGTTTTCCCCTTTAGAGAAGTATTTTAAGAACTTTGATATTGGTTTTCTCGCTTTATATTTTCCCCTTATCCTTTCTCTATTAGATTCATAAAGCGTTAACACACAAGTAGATTTACACCAAGTTGAGTAGTTCTAATACTAGCATAGAAACACATCTAATAGGATCTCTCAAGGTTCTCCTTTTGGACGAATCATATTTTTCATCTAGTCTTAACTCAACAAGAGAAAGACAAGCATTGTGTTTGTCACATTCTTCTTTTATTCCACAACAAAGTCCTTTTGAGCCATGCACTTTTACACAACGGTTTTATTTATGTACAATAACCAAAAAACATGTCACGACAGGACATGACTAACACAAGACATTTACGGCGGACACATATGAAAGGAAAAGAAATAGAACAAACTGTATAGGAAGTGAAACTTGTAGCTTCTATTGAAAATAATGTTTCAAATCTTAGCCGTTTGTAGGAAGGGGGTCAATCCTCCCTTCCAAGGATTTCAGGTTGGAACTTCGTGTGTTTTCCCTTTTCTCTATGGGGTTTATCCCACTTCAATATTAGGTCACCCACATCAAAACTCTTTGCCCCTCCATATTTTTTTATCAAACCAATGCTTTACACAACTTTGGTGGACAACAAATCTCTCCTTGGCTTTGAGCCTTTCTTCCTTGATTTTGAGTAAAGTTTATATCCTGCTCTGAACCAGAAGGAAAGTTCTACCTTGTGACTCTTGGGAGAGTTGCAAGGCTAGAAAATACAGGTTTGGGGGAAAGATAGCTTATTTACTGTAAACCAGAAAGTATTATGAGGTTTTCAAGGAAGGCTTAGGAGTTACCTGGGCAACCCATAGTGCATTGGTGAAAGTGTTATTCCAGTTCCTTTGCTAAGAGAAGATGGTTTTCTTGATTATGCGGATAATATTTTTGTTTTTCGGTTCAACTGAACCATTTCCTTGTGGATAATAATTAGATGCATGATTTAATACAATCCCATTTTCTAATGCGAATTCATAAAGTTTTAATGATGAAAAGTAAGTCCCATTATCAAACAAAAGTGACATAGGAATTCCAAACCTAGTTATAGTGTTCTGTCAAAAAAAGTGTATGACTTCTTGGTCATTTACTTGTCTCAGGGGATCTTCTTATGACCACTGAGTGAAATAGTTTGTAGCTATGAGAATATATCGGTGTTTCTTTGATGAGTGAGCAGAAATTTCTCTGATAACATCTAGGCCCCACTGTTGGAATGGTTCCTCAACTACTACAAATAGCAGTGAGGTGACTGACCTCTGATCTTGAATGACACACCTCTTCCAAGCTGGGAACTTAAAGACATAAACGTAAGCATATTTGAATAGAGTAGGCCAATAATCACTAGCCCTCATAACTTTATGCATTGTAGTGTCGCCCACATGGTGGCCACTTTTTGGTCCATTGTGAAAGTCTCTAAGTACCTTCTCTATATCCTATGGCTCAAGGCATCTTAGCAGGACACCATTGTGGTGCTTTCTGAAAAACACCCCATGAACTAGTTGGTAAGATAGAGATTTTAAATGAATTTCCCTCTTTAGTTTATTCAATAAGTGCATGGGAAAGGTGTCATGCTCTAGAAATTGTTGTGTCAGCATACCTTGGCACTGTAGACGTGGATTGAGGAACATGTTCCATATTATACATTTCTATCTCTTTCTCCCAACCTAAACATCTTTCTCGGGAGCATCTCTTGCTTTGGCTACAAACTTATAGAGGCCATGACCCTTTATGGTATGAACTATTTTGAACTCTAGATCATATTCTTGTAAGCAGGTCATCCAATTATCCATTTTCTCACCCAACTCGTAGTACACGAAGAGTGTTCTCACCATTGGATGAGGCACAAATATGATCATGTTAGCTATTAAAAGGTAGAGCCTAAAATACTTAACCTCCTTGTACACAACATACTCTTGTTTGTAAATGGCATGGTAATTTAATTCCGACCCCTGTAGACTAGCACTCATAAAATAAATTGGTCGCTTATTTCCTTCAACATCCTTTTGAGTCAATATGGCCACAATAATTGACAAATCCGAAGCGAAGGTATAGAACGTGAAATATTTGCCATAGTTTGGATTGATAATGTGGGTGCATCAAAAATAACCTACTCGATTTAAGAGAAAGCATCCTTTTCCCACTTATCCCATTTGTATGTTTCATCCTTCTTCATCATCTCCTATATGGACTTGACTATTTTTGCGTATTCAGAGATTAATTTTCTCAGGAAATTGATTTTTCCTAAGAAAGAAAACATAGCCTTCATATTCACTAGAAATGAGATTTCTGTAATGGCTTTGACCCTCTCTGGATCAATTTTTACTTTTCCTTTTGTAATGATGTTCCCTAAGAGAGTCCCTTTTGACACACCAAAGACGTTTTTCTTCGGATTGAGAGAAACCCCATACTTTCGACACCGTTCAAATATCTATTTCAGATGGCATAGGTGGTTTGATATTTTCTTGGAAAACATAGTAACATCATCCAAATAAAAAACTACACTTTGACCAATAAGGCCACAGAAAGAGATGTCCATTTCCCTTTAGAAAGTAGCATTGAAACTTATCCAAGAACTTGATTATAACCAAAGAAACCATCTAGTAGCGAGAAATATTAGACCTGGATACTATTTGGAGGATCTGTTCCATGGATGGAATTGGGTAATTATCTTTATCAGATGCTCAGTTGAGATTGCGAAAATCTACACATAACCTTTATTTCAGCAAACTTCTTTATAACTAGGTCCAAATTTGAAACCCAAGTGGAGTGCCTAACTTTAAAAATGATCCGAGTATCCAACAAATTTCTCAATTCCTTCTGTATGAGGGGTTCTAGTGTTGGATGGACTTTCCTTAATTTTTTCTAAAAAGGTTTACCTGTTCTTTTATAGGAATGATGTGGTAGATAATACAAGTATCATATGTCTTTAGATCATTGTATGTCCATGAAAATACATCACCGTACTATTTGAATAAGCAGATAAATGCCTTTCTCTCTTCTGGGGAATGACATGTATCGAGGTTTACATACTTCATATCTTCTTGGGTTCCCAGATTGACTTGTTTAGATTATAACTTTAAACTATAAGTCTTTGTGTTGGTTGGTACTCTAAACCGGTTCTACAGGTCATATAACTTCTCTAGGGACACAACACCTTTGGGAATGGTGTTTCCTTTCATTACACTAGTGATTCTTGTAAAGATCCATCATGCTCATCCTCTTCTATAGAAACATCTTTGAATACATCAACATTATCCATGAAGTGTAGTACTTGTTAGTAATCACTGAAAACACAAAAATTAGTGACGTTGTCAGGGACAAATGGTTTATATATAATTTCAATAGAAAAAACCATTTTTCAATGGTGACATCCTAGCGATTGCATTTGCTACAACATTTCTAAGCCTAGGAACATAAACGATATTAAAATGGAGTTGTCTACCGAGGCGAAGGAATTGCCCAGACGACCAAAAATGGCTGGAATCCGGGAAAAAAATTTGAAAAAATCTTATAGAGGTAGTATTTGAATCGTGTTTTTGATGGTGGAAATGGATTCAACACCATAAAAAACGTTTAGGCCACCTAAAATTTTGAAGTTTAACATCTATAACTTGGATTTATAAAAAACCTTGCCGGATTTTCTCTAAATATGACCAAAATTTCCATAACTTTCTAGGTAATTCCTCTGGATCGTTAGACTACGACTATTAAAATATTTAAAATGATTAATCAAACACCATACCTCCTACTGGTAATTTTCAAGATGCAGTGAGACATAGTGGATAGTATCCCGTACCTAATGAGAGACTGCCTCTGAGTCATCATGTAATATTCCTACTTAGGAAATACAGTGCTAAATGAAGAAAAAATGTATATGCAACCCACAAAATTCAACATGTATTAAGTGATCCACAAATTTAGCAAAAAAATTCACAGAACTAAGCTATTTTATTATATATGCAAGAGGTAAGTACAAATATGAATGGAGTGTGTGCACCTGGGATTTCTTAAGAAAAATTGACAGCCCCAAGTGATAAATTAAGTTTCCCAACTGATAGAAAGTACTTCCCCTTCTGCTTTAGTGTTGGCCCTAGAAAATTTCACTGCTGGTTCGAAATACGTTGTTGTTTGGCCCCTCTAGAGTGCTAATTTTTTTTTGAAAAATTAACCTTGACCTCTCCTCAAGAAACCCACAAAGACCCTTTAAGGGTTGGGCCTAGTTCCAACCTCTGAAATTACCCCCAATTTCCACATGCTCCTCCAATTGCTGGGTAATTCAACCCACCTAGAAATGACACTACTTGAATCCTCCAAAATTTTAGTGAATGCTAGCAAAAATCCCCTCTAGATGCCTCCACATGTCTCAGTTTAGTTCAACCCCCAAATGTGCATCACCTTGGATCTCACGTATGGCATAGAAATCACCTCTGTGCATGCCTATATAGTCCCTAAAGATGATCCAATGTCACAATGAAACTCTCATTTAATTGTGCTTGACTAGCACTCCAAATATTCAGTGATTAATGGTCCAAGTCTCTCCTGAAAGCCTCAATGATTATGCTGCTCCACAACTAGCTTTCCCAAGAAATGCGTATTCCTCTCACTGTTCCTAGTATGATGTAATAATCCCATGAATTTCCTGATGAAACACATGGGATAGCTACCAACATAATGTAGATCACCTCCTTGGGATGGCACTCAAATTCCATCGAAGGTAGGGTGAGATTCTCGCATGAAAATCTTGTGTGTTGAACAACACTTACAGACTTGGCACAACAACTCAAACATGCTAGTTGAGTGTAAATATTAAAGGTTCAAAATCCACAAAATGATTCATGATTCCCCTATTTATCCTTGAGCCTCCACTTTTTCTTGTGGTTTCCTGCATCGACCTCCCTTTTCCTTTCTCCCTCCAAGGGTGCAAATTATCTAAGGGGCGCATATTTCCCTTTGGGGGTGGCCCTCACCAACCACTAACAATTCTATTTTCCCATTTTATTCCTTATGTTGGAGTCTTCGTTAGCCAAAAATTGCAAGTGGGGCCCTGCAACCCACTTTTCCTAAGTTTCAAACAAAAAATGTTGAATTTAGAAAAATTGATACTTCACTTAGAAATATATGCTAAGTGGGAATATCACACACTGTGACAGCCCACCCAAGGTTCTTGCATAAGCACATTGTAAATATGTTGTAATGTGAGAAATCAAAATAAAAAGGGACTAAGTCAAAGGGTCATGGATTCCAGAGATGGGGGAGAAGGATTGTTTCTTGGGATGATATGAGTTCTTGTGCAAAGAAGAAACTTTTATTTTAAGGACAACCATTGGAGGATTGGTTGGTGCATGAAGTTAATGAGCTGGTTCTTGAAATTAAATGGGCTGAGAAAAAGTACTCAGGCCCATGCTTGCTTAAAAAAAACACAACACGCAAAGAGGACATAAATTGTGAAAGGTTGCAAACAACAAGGATGAAACAATAAATAATGTTGATAGGAAATGTAGGAGGGCTAAGCATGAAAGTAGGAGGAGTCGTTTGAAAGGAGGATTCAATGGAGAGAGGGAGAGAGAATGTGGGGAGGAGGTATTCGAATGAAAAAGAGCATTTGAACAACATAGGGCACTCAAAAAATAAAAGGCCTTCGACCATAGAGGAGGAATACAAATTTCTAAGAGGAGAGACCCATTCGAGTAGGGTTTTTTCTGCTTTGGGAAATATCAATTCGAAATATTCACAGTAAGGAAACAAATACCTTTATTTTGGAGACAGACTAAGAAGGGGACCGAAATTGAGCCTCCAATAGAATTTTTCAACATGCAGCACTGAAGAGAAGAGAAGAGAAGAGAAGGGGACCAATTCTCTGTCCCTAGAGGCTGTGGGTTGAGTTCCTAATCTCTAGAGCCCTGTAACACCTTGGGGTCCCTTGAGGCTATGGGTTGACATAGGATCCCTGGAGCTTTGTAACAACTTGGGTCGCTGGAGGCTGTGGGTTTAGACATAGGTCTTTGGAGCCTTGTGATAGCTTGGGTCCTTGGAGGCTATGGGTTGGGATGGAACCTCTAAAGCCCTATAACAACTTAGCCACCTTGGAGGATGAGGATTGAATTGTCATACTTTGGAGCCCT
This sequence comes from Pinus taeda, assembly GCA_000404065.3. Lineage (NCBI taxonomy): Eukaryota > Viridiplantae > Streptophyta > Pinopsida > Pinales > Pinaceae > Pinus > Pinus taeda. The sequence goes on from APFE031358687.1 coordinate 190,637, forward strand.
GAAACAACTTGGGAAGAGGCCATCTTGAAGTGAAATTATAGGAAGACTTGATCAAACACTTTTGTATAATTCCCCGTTAGTGCAGTGGATTCTGGACTCCCTAGAAGTGTTGGGTGTGGAGCCTGATTATCTTTTGTATTCAAAGGTATCGCTGCATTGGACCCCAGTTCGTAATGGGGCGGCAACGCGCCCGTAAAATATTCACTGCATGGGGGGTCTAGGGGGGGGGGATCGAAGGCAATGCCCCCGAAGCTAAAAATAGATGTAAAATTTCCTTGTAAAATGTTGTAATCTCGTAGTCAATCTAGGCCATTCATTAGGCGGATATCTTACAGTAGAAGTTATGTTTAATTTAGGGTTTTTTTTCCCTAGAAGGTAATCCATTGCTATATATGAGGGAATTGTATTGCGTCTATGTAGATTTGTATTTTGAGTGAGGAAGAGAGAGGAGATTGGTAGTGAAGAGGGAATTACAGCGGATTTGATGTAGGTTGTATCTCTTCAGTTTGCTGGATAATATAGAAGAAAGGACTAGCTGTTTCTCCATGGATGTAGCCCAAAATGGGTGAACCACTTATATCTGTGTCTCTCTTGTTTTATGTGTTTACATTTCTGCAATATTGTATGTGTTCCATTACTCTGTAATATATAATTTTCTAACAATAAGGGGGTGAATCACTGTGTGTCAACTTAGGGTGAGGTGGGGCACCTCTAGACTCCCTGTGTTGGAAAAGAAAAAAAAAGTAATCAGTTGGTGGGATTGAGGAAGGAGGTCCTCTAGAGTCCCTGTCTCAGTTAGCAGCTAGTGTGTAGTTCCAAAAGCAATAATTTCCCCCTCAGACTCTGGAATCTGGCTCGGGGGTGACAACTGCAAGTAAAAGTGGATGTAGCTATCTAAGGTTGGGTGGAGAGTCCTTGTCCCAGACATAATTTCCATGTAATTTCAAATATAAGTATCAATATATACTTGTTTACTCTATTAATGAATCATGTTTCATTTTCCCTGGTAATGGTTCTGGATTGAGGGATTGTATTTGTGATATTAATGCTTGTATATGTGGTGCATCTTGGTGGGGATACTCCACTAGTATAGGTGTTGATTATATATGTGTGTTTGTGCTTGGATATAGAATTAAATGTGTGTGATAACTTTTCGATGACAACCACCGTGTATCTGATGCATAAAGAGGTTCCATAAACCACATAATTGTAATGTCTAAGCTATAGAGTTGAATTGAACCTTGAATTGAATGAAATATTTAACTATGGTAAGAATGATATATTAATAAAAGTAAAAGAACATCATGATATGATACAGGCCATAGCCAAAGCCATGAGAGATTGAATTGATCTTTGGAAAAGTAGTGGGTTATGAGATCCATTTATTAATATATAGTTTACATATAAAACCCTTTGCTGGGTAGAGTTAGTATTTGTTTGCAAGTCATGTATTTTCTTACAAGTTGTTGTGCCACCAGGAAAGCAATGTATAAGTATCAATGGGTGTTTCCCTGGGGCTAGTTGAGATCTGAAACTTTACCTAAATGTCCTGCTACGTTCCCTAAATGGCATGCAACCTTGAATTTAAGGCAGGCTGGATATTAGTAAGTGTCACCTTCACGAAGCTGATGAGGAACTTAAAGGTGCAGTATAGTGCCAAGAGATTCTCATAGAGTCAACATGGATACTGGATCTATTGGCGTGTAGTAGGCGAAGTCGGAACCTCATGGAATCTTGTGTCAAGACCATAGTAGGTAATAGATGTAGGAGTGATTGTACCTCCATGTAAGGAATTCCCTACCCGAAGGTAGGGAAGGCCCACTTGATGGGAACCCGTCAATGAATCTATCATCCAATCTCAAGAGAATTAACATCATGGAATGCCTTATATTGACTTTAGCAGAGTGGTGAAGTCTTGATGTAGATATAGGGGCCAACCAAACCTCTGAGACATAGCTGCAATCGAGAAGACTAGCTTGAGGAAGCTTGCACAGTGGTAGAGCTTGTCTTTGGGGAGATTACAAAGATCCTTATCTAAGACATCGCATGAGGCAGATTTGACACCCCATGAATAAGTCATAGTGGAGGCGAATGGAAAGTATTTGTTGTGACACTAGTGAGAAAAGCCCTAGTTTTGTAGAAAAGGTTTGGATAACCTTACCATTTGTATATAGAAACCCTAGGTGGGAAGGCTTCCTATTAGCAGAGCCATATTTTAACTTCATGTGATTAGATGGGAGAATGATGATGTGGATGGAAACATCCCAGAAGGATTGGATCTCAGAAGTTAATTTAATTAATTGTCAGGAAGTTTGTGACTTGATAGACCCAGGATCGTTAATAGATAGATCCTACAATGACAAACTGATGTTGGAGAATAACCGTCCAGGTCAGACCCCAAAATCTCATAACTAATTAAAAATTGGGAGTTAAATTGGAGTGCTAGGATTCAGGATTCAGGAAAGGAAAAACCCAGAATAGTCAGGATTCCCAGGAGTCTTAGACCCTAGAACCCCGTAACTAAATACGAATTCAATTTAATTGGAGATATAGGATCTGAAATTGAGGATTTCCAGGGGGACAGATGGTAATACACTATTGTACAGAGGTGACATCAGCATGATGTGTTGGTAGACACATGGCAAGTAGTTATGGGGTTTTCAAGTACCCAAAAATCCATATGTGGGTGACATATGGACCTATCACAGGTTGAAACGTGGCAGGGATGATGTCAGCATGACATCACTCTAGCAGTGGGGAATCTCAGAGGTTATAATCCCGTAACCTTTTATGAATTGAATTGTTGATGGGCACCAAGGACCGTCAAGAGACGACGATGAAGGGAATTCCATATCTCGGGCATGTTAATTGTCAACACACAAGTATCCAGTGGTTTTGGAAACCACCCTCGACACTACATGTCATATTTTTTGAAATTGGGGAGAGTGCCCTCTAAATAAATTTGAGACATCAATTAAAGTGACGAGGGATCACCTCACTCATTAAATTTTGGCAAGTGATGTGATGTCGGGTGCGGTTAGAAGTGTCGAGAGTTTCTCTGATCTGTTGATCCCATTCGACAATTATGAGCATAGGGGACCACCTCATTTTAATATATATTTCCCAAGTTGTGTTCCATCGCACCATTGGTTATACTTGTTTCCTGTTCGCTAATAATCCATTGTGTTGACTGTGTTGGACTATCAATTTTGACCTATCGACAGTCCAAATAAGATCGAACAGATAGTCTGCTTCACAAAAAAGGAAAAAAATAAAAAAAATTTACCCCAATTAGATATGTTACATATCATATTAGAGTGCTTTCGTACCCTATTCCTTCAATGATAAAGGATGGGTTGGGTACGTGATAGAGTGGTATCACAACATCCAGGTTCAATACTAGAGTGGATGGGCTTCGTCACAGGAAAGTGATGGTTCCGTTAAAAGAAATAAATTTAACTAATTAAGCTTTTAGTGTTAAAAGACAAACAAATTTATTGATCACTGTTTTTCAAGTAAACCAACATTAATGTAAGTTTTTTGAGAGTAGGATCATGATTATGCTATTTGTTTATGTGTTGAAAATTGTAGCAAACAATGCTGTGTGACATAGCTTATGTCACCCAGTTTAATTAGTATATTCGAGTTGGAGGAGTTAGATTTCAATTCTACTTGTGTGATTTCTAATTTGTAGCAATCAAAGTCAGTTATCTCAAGTTGTTTTCAATTAAACTAGTTCCAACTTTTGGAGGAACTAGTGGGAGGTTAGTTAAGTAGTAGGACTTGAGTCAAACTTAGTGATCATCCAATTAATTGATCAATCAACCCAAAATAGCTAGTGCATGCAGAGAATTCAAGTTACCTAGTTGAGGTGGAGATTCCAAGGAAATGTAACATTAGTTGTAGACTAATATTGAGTGTATAGGTGTTGCATGAAGTCAGATGACCAGCCTACAGGAATTGCACAATTGAATTGATGGAATTTTCCTAAATATTAGGGGCTAATTCCTCAAGGAACAATGGAAGGAAATAGGAGCTCAAGTTGAGGAAAATTTTGACTAAGTTTAGGTTAGATGCCTTCAATTATTAGAGAGATAGGTTGTGCACTTGCAGGGTGAGCTCAGTTGAACAAATCATTTGTAATACATCTCTATTCATTTGATTGATGCAAGAATGCATTGGGGTTTTTAACATATTTCTTTCCCAAGATAAAAATAATTGTTTCATGTGTGTTATTTCTTCTTGCATGTCTGAAATTTTTGTTCTAAATTGTGAATTATTGTTTGCAAAACAGTGGTGTAGATTTTTATATTGTGGTTTTGATTAAAACTTCATGAGAAATTAAAAATCTATAACTTAATTTCTACATGGTCTCAAAGCTAGATTCATATTAGAGAAGGAAATTCGAAGTTGTTTCTCAGAGATTCAAATTTGAAGATAAGTGTAGCAGGATTTCTTCAAAGATGAGAAGATGGCCTTCAATGGACTAAGGCTAGATTTTTCCTTGGAAGGTACCTCTAATTGTTTTGCATGGAAGGACCACATGGAGGCAGTAAGGGTTTACAATGGATTGATAGAGTACATCAAGACATATTTTGCTAAACCCCAAGCATCTGATGCTTAGAACCTTTCTGAGTGGAAGAAAGATGTAGCCAAGGTGAGGAGAATAATCTTGGAGGGAGTACATTATCATATTGTCTTGAATCTCCATGGAAAAGAAACTTCGTTCGCGATATGGAAAGAACTGATAGAATTGTTCGAGAATAGTAGTGACCACAGGAAGCTAGTGCTCAAGGATAAACTTCAAAGTATCAAGATGTAGAAGAATGACACAGTTCCGCATTATCTGATCAAGTTTAGACAGTGTCATGATGAACTTAGTGGGGTTGGTGTTAATGTCCCTAAAGAATACTTGGTAATCTTAGCCCTTATGGGCCTTCTGAAGAGATGACACATCTATCAAGATTCATTGAATGGGAGGGAGAAATTATCGAGTTGGGAGCGCTTATGGTCTGATTTGGTGAAGAAGGAAATAAGCCAGAATACTAGAGATGGGACTTCATCCAAGGGCGAGGAAGAAGAAAAATTTGCATTGGCTGAAAAGAAAAAGAAGGGAAAAGGGAAGGAATCCCAATCCAAACTAGAATCCAGTCAAGGGGGAAAGAAAAATATTTGTCAAAAATTAAATGCTTACATTGTCATGAATTTGGGCATTATGCCAAGAAGTTTCCACACAAGAAGGAAAGAAATAAGGCCTCAAGAGGAGAAGCAGGTGAAGCTTTGGCTTTACAATTCAAGCTTGACTTTACCTTCATTTCATGCATGAAAAACATAATGATGGGGAGCGTGTGGTACTTGGAATCAGGTGCATCATTCCACATGAAAGAAAATAAAGACATTTTCAGTGACCTGGAAGAAAAATATTTGCATATGCACATTGAGATGGGGAACGATGGAAGGTATAACACAACTGAGATTGGTACAATCACCTTGCAGTTTTGGAAGACTGTGGTTATGATGTGATCTTCAAAAAATGAAGGGCATTCTTGAGAAGCATATCCATGGGATAGGTGAATTATATCGAGATTCGTGTGAAGAAACGTACAAGCTAGATGTGGAGGATTGTGCTAGATTGAGCATAAAGGAGGAGAAGGTGTATAACCACAATGTTGGTGAACTTTGGCATATATGACTTAGCCATTTTCATCATGGATATTTGAAGATCATGCATCTGATAACCACAGGCCTCCTGATGAGCCTCGGTATTGCAACAAGAATGTTGCAACTCCCAAGGCTACCGACTTTAATTATCAACCCAGGGTTCATACAAACCGAGGTATCGACACTATATGTGCAACATACAATGTGTACTTCCTTTTTTGTCATGATGTAATGGAGTGCATGTACTAAAATCAAATCCAAAACTAATTGCAGAAAATGAACTACTCAAAATGGAAACCCTAACCTATTGCAAGAAATAAAGTACAAGGAAAGAAACATATTCTAATTGCATAAAGATCATGAACTAAATGTAAAAGAAACCTAACTCAACCCTATTTATCACATGTGACAATTTAAACTAATTGAGCATGGAATCTGATCTAGGGAGTATTAATTGTTGCATGCATGTGCTAATTAAGAAATAAAAAGAACTATTTTTCTTTATCTTTTCATTTTATAAATGCAAATGCTAATCTTTCCTTGTTCTTTGACAGGGAGACAGGTGTGGAGGAAGATGGGTACAATGGTTTTGATGGATTGGAAGTCAAGTAGAGGCCTAATCCTAGCTTAAATGATGATTTTTCTCAATTCGGGCTCAAAACAAACTGCTACAGGATGTACTAGTTCCTACAGTATCCCCTGTTTTACTACAAGAACATGACGAAATCTTAGGAAGTCATCTAGAAGGTGGAATGGAGCTTGGGAAAGCTAGATAATGGAATAATAAGGCATGGAGGTGTTGGACACTACCCAAAACTCAAGCAAGGGCTTCAAGATGGGTGGATTTTCTTAATGGAAATGACAATTTTTGCTTATAAAACAAGAATTCAGATTGAGATTTTAGTGGATTTTGGTGACATGGGTGGATGAGGCTTGGATGAGGAGAACAAGATGAGGTCTCCCTGAAATGTAGAAGCTCCTACAACAACACATATTATTGTCTACATATATCCACAAATTCATCTATGCATGGGAAAGATTTATTAAATAACGGAAAATTACTAGTCTAAAATTTAGAAATTCGAGAACTAGTGAGCTAATAAATCTATCAAATTCCTAACCTAATCAAGTGCAAATGAAATGGGTAATTTTTTTTATTAAATAGAATGTTTTTGTGATATAATGCAGGTGGAATCAACTTGATTGAAGCTCGTTAGCATGCTCTAAAAAATAACAGAAATTTACTGTTCTTTGCCACAAAGGAGTTCCAGAAATCTAGATTTCGGAATAAGAAAACTAATCCAAGTATCTCAATGATTACTATGACTTTCCAAATATTTTCCAAAGATGAAATTATGCTTGTGATCCTGCAAAAGAACTTGCATTAACCATTTAACCCAACACTACAAGAGGAAATCATTAATACTAAATGCAGAAATAGAAAGAAACAAGAACAAGAGATGCATGTGAGTAAGAAGTGAAAAGAAGAAAATAAAATGATACAAAAGGGCTCTGAGGCTCCTAGGATGACCAATCCCAAGGAAACTTAGAGACCTATGGAGGAGAGAAAGATTTAGAAGTTGAATATGACACCAATCTTCATTATTTTCATCAATATAATTACATCTCTGCAAGAAAATATAATGAGGCTGCAAAAATATGAGTTCTCTCCACAAGAAGACCAATAAAAATATCCCCTAGAGGCAAATTCGACTTGGTAATTATAAAAAGTAATTAGGAATAATTCACCATGAAAGGAAGAAGATTTCCCTGCCAAAATCCCTTGATTAGTGGATCTGGTTCCCAATACTAGGAATCTGCATTAAATGGCAAGGAACACATTCCTAGATTTTCTCAATCATTGGAGTTCCATAATATGTGCCATAATTCCATAATATCTTGTTGATTTATTATTTAATATTGATCCTCATGTAGTAGGGAGCAAGTCCCTAAATTATCTCCTCTTCCAAATCTTCATAATTTGCCCAATATTCTCATAATGTTTCATAAAAATAAATAATATTAGGCACAAATATGCAATTATTCATAAACCTTCCTAATGAAAATATTAAACTTAAAAATACATTATCTAATGCAAAAACAGAGGTTTAATATGTTGAAGGATGGTTAGATGGGCCTTAATTTATGTTTAGTTTAGAGGTACGGGCCTTAATTTATGCTTAATTTATAGGCATGGGCCTTAATTTATGTCTAATTTAGAGGCCCATCATACCCCCCTACTGAAAGTGTTGTTCATCCTCTAAGAAACTTAGTGACCTCATTTTTCCTCATTCATAGCCCCAATGGCCTCTCTCTATTGCATTTCCTCGGTCCTTTCTCTTAAGAATCTTGGTTGTAAGCTCTACAAGGATAAGCCAAAAATATATGTGTGCATAGAAAAGTCATTGTTTCTTGAGACCATTAGCTTGCCTTCTTCTTTTCTTTTGTGGCCTAGATGATTGCCTAATGGCCTTGGATTTTTCTATTTTAATTAGGTCTCTCTTAGGCACTACCTTTTTTTTTTGGGGTTTTAGCACCACTTGTTCCTTTCTTCCTTCTTGTAGCAACATTTTATCTTCCTGTAGCAACCATTCCTTCTCTTTCAGAGTATTTTAACTATATGGGAGTGATGAGAAATGATGTATAGGGTTTGGAGGATGATGCTAGGGCTCAGAGGGAGTAGTGTAGGTTTGTGAAAATGGAGAGGATGCTCTGTTTGTTTTTTTCCGAGAAATTTTCAAGGTGAGACAAAGTGTAGGGCTTGTTCTTGAAATTATGAAATGGGATGGATGAATGCTGGATAGATAGTGAATATGAAGTAGATGGAGGGCTTAGAGTGTTGTGGTGACTTTCCCTTTGCAAAAATTTCTTCTTTTAACTATTGTTCTCATTCCTTGAAATCATCACCCTTCATAATTTGACTTTTCCACATTGCATGAGTGAGTGAGTGAGTGAGCTAAAATTAACTATTTGAAGGTGGCTGAGACTATTGACCCATCCTTAGCTTATAAAACCTCAACTCTCATGCATTGACAACAAATTTCTAACTATAATATGCTCTAGAGAAGAGGTCAAGAATATTGTATACATGTACCTACCTGATGGTTGCTGGAGAGACATGCATGCTGCTACTGAGTTGATGTTGTTGTGTTGCTAATGACTCAAGTACATCTTCTTGGTTATCTTTTTATTTTTTTGTTGATCTCATTTTGTTGATGAGTTGTCTTCTTGTTGATGTGCAGGTGTTGGGGGACCTATATCAACTTTCCCTAAAGAATAACTAACCTTTTGACACATTTTTCCATCATATTGCCTCTTGTAGCTTCTTCTCAGCCTTCATATAGAGATCATATAGTAATTCATGACAACCTCTTGTAGCATACTTGTTTTGTTCATATATCACAAACGGTAGAATGGATTGACCTAAAATTTTCTGAGCATGTTACCATCATCAATATACACCTCATAAAAAAAATCTCGGCCAATGGATGCACGAATCTCGCGAAAAAAGAAAAATGGTTGAAGGTGATGGAGACCGATTTCTTGGAAACCATGCACTAGAATTTGTTGAAATTTCTTGGACATGTTACCATCATCCATATGCATCTCCCCAGGAAACAACTTTTTAAATGGATGCACGAACATTGAGAAAGTTCAAAAATATTTGTAGGTGATAAAGGTTGATTTCTCAAAACTTGTGCATTGGAATTTGCTAAAATTGCTTGAGCATGTTACCATCATCCATATGCATCTACCCTTGAAATAGATTGGAAAATGGATTCATGGTTTGTAAGATATGGCAAACATAGTTTTATTTTCTATGTATTTATATTTCCTGTAGTAAAACAGAGCATTCCTGTAGTTTTTTAGGACAAGAAGGAAAATGAGTGGTAGAAGCTTGGAAATGATGAGTGGATCGTGGAAATAGATGAGGGTGATGGATTTGCATGGCCTTGGTCATGTTGGAGAATTTGAGCAAAGGAGGAGAAAGTCAAAATTTGACTTCTTTTGACTAAGTTTGACCTATTTTTTTCTTTTGTTGGTGCCAACTTGTTTTTGTTTCTTGCAAATGTTGGAGGGCACCTACATTCATCAGAGAGATACATGGAGCACAATTTATTTATTTATTTATTTTATTTTATTTTATTTTATTTTATTTTTATTTTTATTTATTTATTTATTTATTTTATTTTTATTTATTTATTTATTTATTTCCGCTTTTTTAATTCTAGGTCTACTAGTCACCTCAATGAGGTTTTTAACTAGTAGGTCTCCCTAGGCACCTCAAAGGATGTTTTCACCTAAGATCTTTTCTTTTTCTCTCTTTTTTCTCTTTTTCCCAACCCATTGACCGCCTCATGGAGGTTTTCAATCAATGAGTCAATCTTAGACGCCTCAAAGGAGGTTTTTACCTGAGATTTTATTTTTTCCTCCTTTTTTTATTTTCTTATTTTTACACTACCCTACTTGAAAAACAAAATCACTTTCAAGTATAATAATACTTCCAATGGAGCCATGTACATATCAACATGATAGTCAAAATAATGTGTAGGCTTGAAATGTATGCTTTGACATGTACCTGAATTTGAGTGATCAAATACTTTGACTTTGATGATATCAAGCAAAATTGAAGAAGAGAGTGTTGCTACAACTTAGTGACTATCTAGAATCAAACCTCAATGTAACTTTCATGCCCTTGGTTTGATTTCTTATCTGGATCATTTTTCATGTCTTCTTCTACCATGACCTTCAAATCTTCCTCTTTTAGTTGATTGTTCTCTTGAATTCATGGAGGATTTGATGGTAACCATGAGGGAGATTTCTCAATCTCTGATTTTGATGTTTTCTCTTCATCAAGTGTAGCCCATGATTCTGTTGTCTTCTCATTTGAACCTTGTTCTTCTAGATGTGGTCTTTCAATGATATCAAGATAATCTCTTTTTTGTAATACTCTTCCTGAGATGAGATGAATACCATTGAGATCAAGAGGAGACATTTGGAAGTGTTGTACCTCAACATTCTAAGTGGGCCGAGCTATTTCATTGTGTGGGTTTGGAAATGGTGGTACATGTAGTTGAGTGGGAGTGGATATTTGAGATGGATGTGGTTCGGGTTGTGGTTGTGGTGGATGTGGTTGGGGTTGTGGTTGTGGTGGAGGTGGATGGTAGGGATAACATGGAGTTGGGTATGAAGGATGTTGAGGAAAATAGTGAGGATATTATGGATGGCTCCCATAAGTTCCTTGCCAACCTTGTTGCCAAGATTGGTTTTCGGGTTGATATGGACAAGGTTGCCATGGAAAGGGTGTGTTCCAATTAATTTGAGATGGATGTGCATAAGCTTGAAATTTTGAATTAGGCTCTTGCCTCATATCAAGTTGAATAGGCTGCCATAGTCCTCTTGGAGCTACATAACATAGCTACATTGAAAATTGACTTGCTCCATTGTCCTCTTGGTAAACTTCCTTCAACCTTGGTAATGATGGAAAATATTTAACATCATGTTATTCTGCATGGACAACACAAATATCAACATTTTATTTTTGCTCATTTTGTATTCTTAACATTTCTACTTGTTCACTTAGATTGCTAAGAAGTTTTGTTTTAAAGTTATCAAGCAAATTTCCAAGTTTAGCTTGACTTACCGATGTTGATGTTGATTGACTTACTCCTTCCCATCCTCTTGATATGTGTTTGCATGTTTCATAAATTTCTTCAAATGATAATTGATATACATCACCTCTACTCATGAGATCAAGAATATAAATCTACTCATCCCTAATTGTTTTAAGTAAGAGGGTTTTTAGTGTGTTAGATCCTAAATGATGTAATTTTGCCCTCTTAACATTGTACATGAACCTATCTATTAAATCCTCTAGACTCTCATCTTATTCGTGATTCATTCTAAGGATTTTTTCTTTAAGATCATGATATTTAAATTTTTCTAGAAATATCTTTTTCATATCATTCCATGAGCTTATTGAATTAGTCCCTAAACTCATGAACCATTTATGAGCCCTATCATCCAATGTTTCCAAAAACAATCTCAATTTTTGAGTGTTTAGTAAGTAACCATAATATCTACAAACAATTTCAAATTCAAAGAGGAAGGTTTCCATATCCTCTGACCTTAGACCATAAAATTTTGGAAGAAAAGGTGGAGGGGTGTTCTTCATGTGCACACTACCATCAATATCTTGAATGAGAAATCCTAGAGGATCTTCCTCATTGTCATCATCTCCATCCATTTCTTCTACATTCTTTTCCATATTCTTCTTCTACCTGCAAAATTGAATGGTGATGTGGCTCTTACTGCACCACATGATCAAATGTGTGGGGGGGAGGTTGGGTTTGTGTTGGAGTTTGTTTGTTTGTTTGTTTGTTTTTATTTATTTATTTATATTATATTTTATTTTTAATTTATTTATTTATTTATTTATTTATATTTATTTTTTTATGATTGAATGAAAAACAATAATGCAATGCACTTTCTATTTTTGAAATGAAATATGCCTAATTAATTATTTTTGTTTTTTAGCAAAATTAAAAAGAAATGAATCAACTAGGGAAGAAAACAATGCATACTTTGACACCTCCCTGACAACAGTGCCAAAAAGTGATGAGCCTCGGTATTGCAACAAGAATGCTACAACTCCCAAGGCTACTGACTTTAATTATCAACTCGGTGTTCGTACAAACTTAAGAGGTATCGACACTATATGTGCATCATACAAGATTCCATTCCTTTTTTGTCATGATGTAATGGAGTGCATGTACTAAAATCAAACCCTAAACTAATTGCAGAAAATGAACTGCTCAAAATGAAAACCCTAACCTATTGCAAGAAATAAAGTGCAAGAAAAGAAACATATTCTAATTGCAAAAATATCATGAACTAAATGTAAAATAAACTTAACTCAACCTTATTTATCACATGTGATGATTTAAACTAACTGAGCATGGAATCTGATCTAGGGAGTATTAACTGTTGCATGCATGTGCTAATTAAGAAATGAAAAGAACTATTTTTCATTATCTTTTCATTTTATAAATGCAAATGCTAATCTTTTCTTGTTCTTTGGCAGGGGAGACAGGTGTGGAGGAAGAGGGGTACAATGGTTTTGATGGCTTGGAGGTCAAGTAGATGCCTAATCATAGCTTAAATGACATTTTTTCTCAATTCGGGCTCAAAACAGGTTGCTACAGGATGTTTACATGATGTCTACAGGATGTACTAGTTCCTACAGGATCCCCTGTTTTACTACAAGAACGTGACGAAAGCTTAGGAAGTGGTGTAGAATGTGGAATGGAGCTTGGGAAAGGTGGATAATGGAAGAATAATGCATGCAGGTGGTGGACACTACCCATAACTCAAGCAAGGGCTTCAAGATGGGTGGAATTGCTCAATGGAAATGACAATTTTTGCTTATAAAACAAGAATTTGGATTGAGATTTTAGTGGATTTTGGAAACATGATTGGATGAGGCTTGGATGAGGTGAATGAGATGAGGTTTCCCTGCAATTTAGAAGCTCCTACAACAACACACATTATTTTCTGCATCTATCCACAAATTCATCTATACATGGGAAATATTTATTAAATAACAGAAAATTACTAGTCTAAAATTCAGAAATTTGAGAACTAGTGAGCTAGTAAATCTATCAAATGCCTAACCTAATCAAGTTAAAATGAAATAGGGTAGATTTTGCTATTAAATAAAAAAAAAAAATTTGTGATCTAATGCAGGTGGAATCAACTTGATTGAAGCTCGTTAGCATGCTCTAACAAATAGCATAAATTTATTGTTCTTTGCCACAAAGGAGTTCCAGAAATCTAGATTTGGGAATAAGAAAACTAATCCAAGTAGCTCAATGATTACTATGACCTTCCAAATATTTTATAAGGATTAAATGACGCTTGTGATCCTGCAAAAGAACTTAACTCAACCTTATTTATCACATGTGATGATTTAAACTAACTGAGCATGGAATCTGATCTAGGGAGTATTAACTGTTGCATGCATGTGCTAATTAAGAAATGAAAAGAACTATTTTTCTTTATCTTTTCATTTTATAAATGCAAATGCTAATCTTTTCTTGTTCTTTGGCAGGGGAGACAGGTGTGGAGGAAGAGGGGTACAATGGTTTTGATGGCTTGGAGGTCAAGTAGATGCCTAATCATAGCTTAAATGACATTTTTTCTCAATTCGGGCTCAAAACAGGTTGCTACAGGATGTTTACATGATGTCTACAGGATGTACTAGTTCCTACAGGATCCCCTGTTTTACTACAAGAACGTGACGAAAGCTTAGGAAGTGGTGTAGAATGTGGAATGGAGCTTGGGAAAGGTGGATAATCGAATAATAATGCATGCAGGTGGTGGACACTACCCATAACTCAAGCAAGGGCTTCAAGATGGGTGGAATTGCTCAATGGAAATGACAATTTTTGCTTATAAAACAAGAATTTGGATTGAGATTTTAGTGGATTTTGGAAACATGAGTGGATGAGGCTTGGATGGGGTGAACGAGATGAGGTTTCCCTGCAATTTAGAAGCTCCTACAACAACACACATTATTTTCTACATCTATCCACAAATTCATCTATACATGGGAAATATTTATTAAATAACAGAAAATTACTAGTCTAAAATTCAGAAATTCGAGAACTAGTGAGCTAGTAAATCTATCAAATGCCTAACATAATCAAGTTAAAATGAAATAGGGTAGATTTTGTTATTAAATAATAAAAAAATTGTGATCTAATGCAGGTGGAATCAACTTGATTGAAGCTCGTTAGCATGCTCTAACAAATAGCATAAATTTGTTGTTCTTTGCCACAAAGGAGTTCCATAAATCTAGATTTGGGAATAAGAAAACTAATCCAAGTAGCTCAATGATTACTATGACCTTCCAAATATTTTATAAGGATTAAATGACGCTTGTGATCCTGCAAAAGAACTTACATTAACCATTTTACCCAACACTACAACAAGAAATCATTAATACTAAATGCAAAGATAGAAAGAAACAAGAATAAGAGATGCATGTGAATAAGAAGTGAAAGGAAGAAAATAAAATAATACAAAAGGGATCTGAGGCTCCTGGGAAGGCCAGGCCCAAGGAAACTTAGAGACCTATGGAGGAGAACAAGATTTAGAAGTTGAACATGACACCAATCTTCATTATTTTCATCAATATAATTACATCCTTGCAAGAAGATACAATGGAGCTACAAAAATACGAGTTCTCTCCACAAGAAGACTAATAAAAATCTCCCCTAAAGGAAAATTTGACTTGGTACTTATACAAAATTATTAGGAATCATTCCCCATGAAAGGAAGAAGCTTTCCCCACCAAAATCCCTTTATTAGTGGATTTGGTTCCCAATACTAGGAATCTGCATTAAATGGCAGGGAACACATTCCTAGATTTTCTCAATCATTGGAGTTCCACAATTTGTGCCATAATTCCATAATATCTTGTTGATTTATTATTTAATTTTGATTCTCATGTAGTAGGGAGCAAGTCCCTAAATTATCTCCTCTTCCAAATCTTCATAATTTGCCCAATATTGTCATAATATTCCACAAAAATAAATAATATTAGGCACAAATATGAAATTATTCATAAACCTTCCTAATGAACATATTAAAGTTAAAAATACATTATCTAATGCAAAAAGAGAGGTTTAATATGTTGAAGGATGGTTATATGGACCTTAATTTATGTTTAATTTAGAGGCATGGGTCTTAATTTATGTCTAATTTACAGGCCCATCACCTCCCAAAAAGGAGCACTTGAGTAGCAAGATGTATGCAAAGGATGTAGTTTGGGGAAGTACAAAAGATCCACATTCCATGATCGGGACAACAAAGCACATAAAATCCTTCAAAGGATCCACTCTGATGTCAATGGAAATTTCTTGACAGCCTTCACTACCATGCACAAATATTTTGTCATTTTAATTGATGAATTCTCACGAAAGTGCTGGATCTTTTTCATGTGGAAGAAGGATGAGACATTCTCAAAGTTTGTAGAATTCAAGTCACTGGTTGAGAAAGAAATGAGCAAGAAGGTGAAGGCTCTCAGGAGTGATAATGGAGGTGAGTATGTGTCAAATGAATTTAAAATTTATGTGGAAAATAAGGCATTCAATGAGGGTTAACAACAACCCACAACCCACAATAGAATGGGGTGGTTGAGAGAAAGAACTGTAGCATTGTGGGAGCAACGAGGGAAATATTGCATGATGAAGGCATACCTCTACATTTGTGGGTAAAGGAATGCAACACAATAGTCTATTTACAAAACCAGAGTCCTCATTGAATTCTTGGCATGATTATACCAAAGGAGGCTTTCTTGAGGAGAAGGCCAGATGTGTTGCACTTCAATATTTTTGGAGCCTATCTTTACTTCTATGTCTCCAAAGAATCAAGGAAGAAGCTATAGCCGACAACAAAATTGGGGGTATTTGTGGGTTACATAGAAACTCCCCGCAACTACCTGTACCTTCCATCCCTCATAATGACAATTGTGCAAAGGGATGTAAAATTTGTTGAAGACAAAGCCAGGTGGTGCTCTCTTGAGAGGGAGTTTCAGATACCACCAGAAGAGGAGCTTTTAGCTCCAAATGAGGAACCTCAAGAAGTTGTGAAGCATCCACAAGTTGAGGAATAGAGAGTTGAGACAACCACTCAAGAAAAACCATCCAAAGAAGGCAAGAAAAGGACTAGGGAAGATGAGAGACTTGTGCAAGATGTGAGGGAGAATGTGGGTGCTCCTTCAAATCAGCGTAGGTAGAGAAGGTCACTAGATTGTTACACTGGCTACATGGGTCTAATGACTGAGCTTGTAGAGATTGAGCCATCCTCTTTCAAGGAAGCAGTAGAGAAACATGTATGGGTTGATGCAATGGTGGAGGAATATGAATCCATTGTAAAGAACAATGTTTGGGAAGTGGTCCCAAGAAAAGAAAAAAAAAACAGTTGTGAGTTCGATATGGATCTTTAAGGTAAATCATGCAACAGACAGAAGCATAAAAAAGTAAAAGGCCATATTTGTGGCCAAGGGGTACTCTCAAGTTGAGGGTATTGACTATGAGGAGACCTTTTCTCTTGTAGCAAGGTACTCATCCATCATATCAATTCTTGTTATGGATGCATAGATAGGGTGGAAGATCCACCAGATGGATGTGAAAAAAACATTCCTTAATGGAGTTATTGAGGAGTAGGTATTTATCGAGCAAATAGAAGGCTTCTATACTTTTAATCAGGATTCTGATGTCTATAGACTCAAGCAAGCACTCTGTGCCTGGTACACCAGGATCAATATCTATCTCACTGGCTTGGACTTCACCAAAAGTGAAGCAGATGAAAACCTTTATCATATCTTAGTGGAAGGTAAATTCTTGATTATTGTCTTATATGTTAATGATTTGATATTAACTGGTGATGAGCAAGAGTTCAAATCTTGTAAGAAGGACCTTGCAAGAGAGTTGGAAATGAAGGACATGGGTCTCATGAACTACTTCCTCGGATTGGAAGTATGAGAAGGTGATGGGGAAGTTACTATTTGTATCTTAGGGAAAGTATGCCAACGAGATACTTCAAAGGTTCCACATGGATAGTTGCAAACCCATGGAGACACCTCTAGAGACCAACCAGAGGAAAGAGGATGTCACTTCAGGTGAGGAAGTGGATGCTTCTGTTTACTGACAGTTGGTGGATTCATTAATGTATCTTGTGAACACATGACCAAACATGTGCTATGCAGTCAACCAATTGAGCCAAGCTATGGTTAGGCCAACCAAGTTATTTTGGAGGGAAGCTAAGCTTGTTCTACGGTACCTAAGAGACACTACCCAATTTGGACTATGGTCATACGGACAGAGGGAGTGAAGCTATGTGGTTTCACAGATGTAGATTGGGCAAGAGTCCATTAGACTGAAAGAATACATTAGGTGAATTTTTTAGTGTTAGGTCCACAATTATTTCTTGGTACAACATGAAGCAAATATCTATGGCACTCATCTCAGCAGAAGAAAAATATAAGGTTTTCATTCAAGCAACATGTGAGGCGATTTGGATGAGAAAGATACTTGTTGGATTGTTTGGTTAGATGATGGATCCAACTTTGATCTACTGTGATAATCATAGTTGCATCAAGATCTCTAAAAATCTTGTTTTTCATGATCGATCCAAGCATATAGATATATAGTATCACTATTTACGGGATTGTGTGCAGAGGCAGATAATGTTGTTGTAGCACATTCCAACAAAGGAACAAGATGTTGATATTTTGACAAAGGCTTTGTCAACAAGGAATTTCGAGTCCCACAAGTGCATGATAGGGGT
Source organism: Pinus taeda (assembly GCA_000404065.3). NCBI lineage: Eukaryota > Viridiplantae > Streptophyta > Pinopsida > Pinales > Pinaceae > Pinus > Pinus taeda. The sequence continues at coordinate 208,652 of APFE031358687.1, forward strand.
GCTTGCCCTTTCTTGTTGAGAGGGAGTGTTGAAAATTGCAGCAAGAAATTATCAATTTGATTTTGCCTTGATTAATTTGAGAAATTCAAATTTCCACATGAACAGAAAACTTGGATGATGTTAACTTATGCGATATGGATTATTTCACCTAGTTTACTTAGTAAATTTGAGTTTGAGGAGTTAGAGTTCATTTTTGCATGTGTGATTGGTAATTTGTAGTAATCAAGGCTAGTTATCCCAAGTTGTTTTCAGTTAGACTAGTTTCAACTTTTGGAGGAACTAATAGAAGGTTAGTTAAGTAGTAGGAATTCATTCAAACTCAATGATCATCCAATTAACTAATAAATCATCCCAAAATAGCTAGTGCATACAAAGAATTTGAGTTACCCAGTTGAGATGGAGATTCCATGGTAGCGTAACCTAAGTTGTAGACTAGTCTTGAGTGTACAGGTGTGGCATACAGTCAGATGATCAGCCTAAAGGAATTAAACTATTAAATTGAGGGAATTTTCCTAAATAATAGGGGCTAATCCCTCAAGGAAAAATGAAAGGAAATAAGATCTCAATCCGAGGAAAAATTTGACTAAGTCTGGGTTAGAGGCCTTTAGTGAGCAGAGAGATAATTTGTGCACTTGTAGGGTGAGCTCAATTGAGAAAATAAATTGTAATACATATCTATTCATTTTATTAATGAAAGAAGGCATTGGGGTTTTTAGTAGATTTCTTTCCATCCATAAAAATAATTGTTGCATGTGTATTATTTCTTCTTGCATGTCTGAAATTGTTGTATTAAATTGTGAATTAATGTCAGCAGAACATTAGTGTAGGTTTTTGTCTTGTGATTTGATTAAAAATTCATGAGTAGTTGCAAATATACAACCTAATTTATACATTATGATTGTCATAAATATGTTGTTAATTTTATTATCATGATGAAGGGATTGAATGATCGATGCATATGATTGGTAAATGTGTTGTCACATTAACATGACTATTTTGTCACAACAAAAATCTCCATGGTAAATCATGACCCTGATTTTGTGTTATTTATTATTTTGAAATGCCTAATAATGTGTGTGATTTACAACACATCACGGGCAACTTAAAACATAATAATTTACAGTAATGAGGACTGGAATGGTTGAGTAAAGTTCTTATCAGTCACAACATGGAAGTGATGGGGTCAGAGCTAATGAAGAAGAGAGATAAGTTGGCCAAGGGGGAGAGAATCGTTCCCCAGACTCGATGGACACCTTGAGAAGCCTAAGGGATGAGGTGAGAAGCTTTAAGGCTAATGATGAGAGGCTAGTAAGAGCCCAAGAAAGGAAAGTAGAGATCAATGCATTCATTTGGAAAAGTCTCTTAGATTGGTACATTCAAAGGAAATATGAGAGGAGCGCGAGTCATAGAGACTAGAAAATCCCTAAGGAAACAAAAGAAAACACCAACGGAGCAGATGGTGGCAGGTCCAGAAAGAGGCATAGGAAGGGGAGTGAGGAAACTATGCCAGGAGGTCAACCTTTGATCACTCTAAGTGGGGGAACTAGCATACATATGCAGTGTTCAAGAAAACCAACTAGTTCAGCTACCCAGAGGCATCACCTTTCTCGTCATCACCATTGCTCAAGAAGAAAAGGAAAAGGAACATATGTGTAAATGATTTAAGAAGCAAAAGCCACCTGCATTTGATGGGGATATGAAGAAAGTAGAGGATGCAGAAGCTTGGATGCTAGGAATGAAGAATTTTTTTAGAATACATGACTATTTTGAGAATATGAAGGCTAGATTTTTCCCGTACAACTTAAAAGGGAGAGCCAACATATGGTGGGAGGACATGAAGAATGTTAGAGCCATTACAGAAAAGGAGTTGACCTGGGAGGAATTTGAGAATCTCTTCAGAGAATAATACCTACCTAAACGATATTATAATAATAAATCAAAAGAGTTTTATGAACTCAAAATGGGTCAGTTAACTAGTGAGGAGTATGTCTGCAAGTTTTTGGAACTATTGAGGTATGTACCATATCTCAAGGATGAGAAAGAAAATATTCAGAGGTTTATTAGCGGGCTTCCTATGGCATTTAGAGATAAATTCAAATTTATGGAACCCCAAACCCTGAAGGATGCTATCAAGAAATTAGAACATTGCTATGAACAAGAAAAGCACAGGTCTGAAGTTACGAGTAACTAGTAGACCAAGAGAAACACTAGAAGTAATGAGAATTAGCCCAACAAAAACCTAGATAGGAAGGAAATGAAGCACTCAACTCAAGAAAGGAATTTTCAATGAAGACCCAATTTTGATGTTAAGAAAAATGTGCAGCAACTAACGTCAACAAATCCCAAGTTTGAAGGCCAAGAACCACTCAAGTGCTAGACCTGTGGTGGGAACCACAGAAGGACAGATTGCCCACATCAGCAGAATGTTGGACCAAAAATTTACAATGATCAATAGGCAAGTACATACAATGAAGTAGCCCGAGGTATACTGAGGATTTATGTAGCAACATAAAATCAACAAGAAAATCACCAAGCATCTATCATTGAGATGGAAGGTAAGCTGCAACAATAAGTCATTTCTATTTTGATTGATCTAGGTTCTAATTATAGCTATATCAACCCATAACTTGTTGAGAAGTGCAGATTGGGCAAGGAATTGCATCAAGAACCTTGTCCAGTTCAATTGGAGATGGGGACAAGGAGAAGAATAAACCATCGTATAAAGTCATGTGAAATTAAGCTCAGTTGAATATCCATGATAGCCCACATGAATGTGTTGCCATTGGGTGGTTATGGCATATTATTGGGCATGGATTGGTTGTACTTGCATTGGACCAAGGTAGATTGCTATGAGAAAGTGATATAATGCTTGGATGAGCGAGGAACAAAAAGAGTGTTGCAAGGCAAGAAGAAACCCATATCAGTGAGGTTGATCACTACTATGCAAGAAAAACACAATGACAAGAAACTATGCATGTTGTTTTTAGTACAAGTTTCCAAGAATGAAGAAGCTAGCAGAGACGCAAAGGGTAAGGAAGTTGAGTTGCTTCGAAAGTAATGTTAATCTGTCAAATTGCAATCATGAATCATAATAGAAGCTTGTGTTAACCTTCTTCAGAGAATTTGCAGGATCATATCAAATTAGAGAAAGGCCTTATCACGAGAGCATGGTAGCCACTTATTCTTAGAGATACAAAACAACTTGTACCTGATGCTATTTTCAATTATTTTCAAGAAAAATAACATTGGGATTCATAGGGAGACGTAGCTTACTTCCTAAGGTAACTATTGGATGTACATGTATAGATGAGATGCACCACACGAAGGTGATTTTACTGATTTTTTAAGATGAAGTATCTAATTGTGGGAGGTTGCTTGGTTAGAAAGAAAGGCATTAGGAGGTTATTTGTTTTGTAAGAAAGGCATGTGGAGGGTTGCTTGGACATCAAACAAAATGTATTTGTCTTTCAATATTGAAGAGGGCTTTTTTGCATATGCCATGATTAGTTTACCTCATGATTTTACATTATCGTTAACAAAGAACAAAATTCTTAGCCATTGGAAGTTGGCACAAGTTCCTTGCATTCTCGCAACATGTCAGCTCTGTTTCTGAGGGCTTTTTAATGAAATATTACAACTGATTTACCAATTAGAATTGCACCTAGAATGTTGGTTTTGTATAATATTTGTAGGAAAGGAATATGGCCATGCTTTAAGATCCCAGTGGCATTATTTAGAAGATTGATTTTGTTTTGGGGGTTTCTTACTCAACAAACAAGTTTTGTTTGGAATCCAATAATTGAAGATGCTTTGCTGAAAGACAAAGACTGGTTTGTTGAGTGATTACTGGGCCATTTCAGATTAGTAAGGCAAATTGTTGTTGATGGAGATGTTGTATGGATGCTTTATATGAACTATAATTAGAGTTTTTTTTTTTTTTTTTTGAGGTCGGGAGTCTACCTTTCAACAACTACTCATGGCTAACTACTCACAATTCATTTACTATTCTCGGAGAACAATATTACATAAGGACTCAACGGTTGTCACCCTCAAATCAATAAGACAATATTACCAGTTAGCTCAATGTATGGTCTTGTGGAAGGCATTGTTTTGTCTATTCTGTTTTTAGTAGGTTAATTTGGTCACAAGGCCTCATTTTTCTTGGGTTTTATGCATAATGTTGTAAGGGCCCTTATACTAGATATGTATGACTTTGACAGTGATGTTTGACTCTGTCGGATGCAAAAAATGTATCAAATTATATATCTTGCACAGTTATCTATTATGCACATTTTGCAAATGCATTGACCATAAATATGCATTATAGCAAATGTAAAATGTGCTTTCAAATCAACAGGGACTACCATTGCCTGCAATCCTTGTTTTTTGTAGCATCCTATGTTGTGGTATTTTATATTATCTTATTTAACTGATATACTTACTGAAATTGCAATCTTGAATAGATTCACTCTATAGAGTTGTTGTTTCGAAATTTGATTTCATATTGATATATAAGATACATATATTGTTGAAGAATTTGAAATATGAAAACTATTGATTGAATGGAATAAATGTCTTAATGTGAAATTGATACTCAATATTGATTCCTCAATCTTCATTCAATTAGTGATTAGTTATATATCTAAGAAACTTTTTTTTATTGTTTTCATTTTATCATTTTGAACATTATTTTATAAGTACTCAATCTTTCCTTTATGTAAGTTATTTGGAAATTCTCGTCAGTTTATTTTGTTTGAATGTTCTTGTTATTATATGTGGATTAAATATGTTGGGTTTCATGAAATCTTGTGTTTATAACTAAATTTTTCTTATACAATTTTATTTCAAGGTCATATATCTAATTATCTTACTAATTTATATTTTTAATAAAAATTCTATCTCGAGATAATTCATAATTAACCTTATTAGGGCAAAAATATTTTTAAAAATGATAAATTATACTTTTGAAGGTTACGCCTTTTGGTCCAGGTTCTAGTTTGATAAGTAAAGCATGGAGGTTATTTAAACTTCCATAAAGTCCCTTGGCATTGATTCATAACTAGGTTAACCTAAGGGACAACAAGAGCCAAGCAAATAATGGGAAGAAAATCTTGATGAATGTATTATAGATATTCAAACAACTTTATCTCATAGACAATTTGATGTTATGAAGAGTTATCCCATGAATAGAACAAAAGGTGAATGTACATGCCTTCATAATTAGTTCTTAATTATAAATGAAGATTATTAGTATTTAACTAACCCATACCTAGTGAAACATGTGTAAGCTTGTATATTTCACCTACCATGTTGGAATTAGAACTATTTTGAAAATTTAGGAGGAGATGGATAAAATTGGGGTTGAATGCAAGCCAAGGGTACCATACCATATTAAAAACCAAGAATACAATGATCTCAACTATGGGAAATCAGATGGGTCATCATCAAACAAGATCCTCATTTGACATTAGGGGATTTTGAAGGTTTAATAATTATGTTAGCATATAAAAAATAAGAAAAAAATAAGTAGGTCTTGTTTAATAATAAATGATGATTTTATGATGGCATAGGAGTGAAATTGGCTCTCAATTATATGCAAGTTTAAAAAAAATATTAGTAACTAACCATATGAACTAAAATTTCATGCTTGTAAGTTATTGAAGGCATAGTAGATGAAGAGAGGCACAAAAGTTAAGTGAGGATGTGGAAGTGCTATAAGAACTTCCACATGTTGCAACTATAAAAGTGTAGATGGGATGATAAATATGCATATAAGAAAGATAAATTAATTTATATTAGCTTCTTATTATTATGTATTTTAGAATGGTAGTATCATTTCATTCATGAAAAATATATTGAACCACTATCATTGTAAGATTGGAATCCTTGCCAGCGAATGCCTTTGGTTATGTGCTTGTTGTTTTGGAGATGTAATTTGTAATGAATATGAATAAATGAATGGTCGTAAGACAATTTTTTTTAAACATGGACAATTATCTTTGTATTCATTCCAAAAATAAGTGGCTAAAAACCTTGATACAAAGCTATAGATTGATAAAGGGGTGGCTCTAATGCAATATTTCCCCGTGCACACTTCCTTACAACTACAAAGAGAAAACTAGATCCAATGGTTGTTATTGCACTAAATGATTCCTTTTGCACTAACTATATAAAATCTTACAAATTGTTATAATAAAAGACAATATTTGCACTTCATCTATCATTACTTCAAAGCTGACAAGTTGTTAGTGCATATTAAAGAAGGCACTTAGCTTAGCCTTGCTAATCCTGGTTAATAGACTTATCCTCTGTTGGAGGTTGATTATCATTATGATTATTTCATCTTGAATTCTATATTATTTTCCTTTCTTTGATCAATATGTGTTGATCCAACATTCCAATGCTTACATGATGCACATCCATGACTTCTTGCAGAGCAAACAATGCCTTCTTAATGTGAAGGCATAGCTAGTTTTCTTTGTTGATCACCTCTTTAAGTGAGGCTTCTCCTACATGGAGATAACCAATATTTGCTTGACACTTTTCATTTCATTGCTTCTGTAACTTTTTGACTTGGTCCAACTCAACTTTGAGGGAGGCACAATGATTGCAAAAGGTGCTGGAGGCCATGGAGATACAATTAGGAAGGGATGATGGAGCACAGGGAAGTACAGGGGTAAGGGGAAATCAATGAATGGGGAGTTGAGGGAAAGGTGCAAGTGAATAGAGATATTTAAAATATTTTTGTCATAAGGAAACATGTAGGCCTAGAGATTGGAAACTCTACACCCGATCAAAAATTATGATGAAGGTGGGATTTTCATCTGATCATATCATCTTATAAGGATGCTAAAGTTTGCATAGAAAGGTGTGATTTGGCATTGTATGGCTATTTTATTATCAAAGAAATTATGTAGTCTAGCTTTATTCTGAGGTTTTGTCTCAGGTTTAGAGGAGGGTGTGACTATTTTCACAGGTTGCTTGTATTCTGTGTACATGATCAAGGGATGTACAAGAGACATACCTCATTTATTACTCTCACCTCTCCTTGGGATCCATGGTGGCCTTGATTTTCTTGGAAATCGACTACTACATTATTTTCTCTTAAAACATGGTTGAAAGTTACATCCCCCAGTGTGCTAGATGATGTCAATCTCGGGGAATGATTTGACAGAGCTCTGCATTTTTGGGCCTAATGCCTTTGATCAATTGTTGAATGAGTGGAGCAATCTCCTAGCACAATGGGATTTTAGATGCAGAGATCACAAATAATTATGACTCCCAGGAGAAGCCTATAGGCTTATTCTCTATTTTTTACTCATTGCCAAGTCTCCATTTGTAAGAATCCTTTTCTTTCCCTTTAGAGTCAATTATGACTCCCCTTTCTCTAACTCTCCCTGGATTATTTGTTGCCACCCCATAAAAAAATGATAGGCTCATTTTTTTTTTTTTTTAACCAGACCTTGAAATCCTTGTCTTTCAATCTGATTTTCTAGTTAGAAAGAGTGGGTAGGATTCTAGATGGATTATAGGTGATATATGGAGTATTTTCCAGGACAAATTTGAACCACAATGTTTCTTCCACCTACAAGCTCTGTTGATCTAGTTTATTGTTACCTTTTGATAAAATGGTTTCTGTTGAGAGCCTCCTTTGCTATGATTTCTTGCATTGAAAAATAATTTTGTTCCTAGCTAACCAGAGTTGCCAACAAAGGAATGTTGGAAGGCTTAGTAAGTTTTAATTTTTTAGAGTGTAACCATAGCTTAGTTCCATTGTGCAAATAACTTAGCGATATTCAATTCAAAATTTGTTTGTATAGGAAGAGGGTGGAACAAATTCTTCCGACATTTTTTGGAGAAAGTACAGGAGAGGAACAAATGTTGTATTGTTTCCTCAAAATTCATGCAAAAAGGGAATATTGATGGGCACTTAATGCAACACTTTCAAAGGTTGTTAGTTGTTAGGATCTTATCCTTGAGGAGGGTCAAAATGAATAGCTTGATCTTGGGCAGCTTTTATGATTTCCAAACTACCTTCTAATAAGGCCAAATGGGCCACTGCTATTCATCTCCTTGAAGGCCAATGTAGCCACTTTTGACTATGTAATACTTCATTGTCAAATTCTATTTGAACTTGTCTTGTTGCTCAAGTTGAATAAGTGTTTCACCCTTTAGATTCTTAATGAGAAGAGTCCATTGGTGGTGGAGCTCGGGCGAAATGGTTGGGGATTTTCAGTCCTTCCAAGATGAGTTGTTTTTTTACCAAACTAAAATTTGTGCCAACTTGAGGATGCCTTTCCTTACACACCAGTTCTTGAGATACTGGAGTTCTGGAATAGAAGATAATGTTTTCCTACCTAGAATAATCTCTTCCCATAAATTTATCTCTTGTCCACCCCCAAGGATTCTAGATGTATGGATTTTAATGAGTGGGAGAATTTTTTTACATCTTTTCCAAATTGGAGTACATGTTATAGTTTGTATCTGAATTTGGAGAAGTTGTTGTCAAAGGGTATTCATGTATTTTCCTTCTAAGAATTTCTTCCACCAAGCTGATTATTCATTGATTAGTCTCCACATAATTTTCACTCCCAAGGCTAAGCTAATTAAATTTGGTTCTTTTATTTCTATATTTCTCTTTCATAAGCGCAACTATGTTTTTCCAACTAAGTAGGCTAAATTTTTTGGTATCTATCCTACCTCCCTACCACAAAAAAAAATCTTATGATGAGTTTTATTTTCTTTTGAACATTGTTAGGTTCTTGTAAAATTGCATACTGATATATAGAGAGGGATGATAATATAGATTTAATTGAAATGACCCTTGTTTCCAAGTTTAATCAATGCCTTCCCCATTGTTAACTTTTCCTATTCATGTGTCTATTTTCTCTGTCCATACCTCAGTCTTCAAATTTTGCTTGGAAATTTCCATTTCTAAATATTTGAAATATGTCCACTCCAATTTTCAAGCAACCTCAAATAATTGTGAGATGCATTGAATGATTCTAGGAGGACTATTCCAACCATATATATTTCTCTTTATCCTGTTGAGTAGTCTTCTCGATGCTTCCAGGAACCGATCCAGAGATCTTGAATCTTCTAGACACAATGGGAGAAGCTTCTCCTATTAATAATGTGTCATCAAAAAACTAAGAATTATTTATACTTTGGACTCCTACACTGTAATGTATTCTAATAGTCAATCTGTTTTTCATGTCATGCTCAAGTTTCCCGCTAAGTGTTTCTACCATAATGATATAATGGAATAATGAGAGGGGGCACCCTTGTCTTATTCCCCGGTGCTCTGAAATAATTATCTTGATCTTCCATTTACTAGGGGAGCTATCCAAAGCTTATGGATTCATGCCTTGATAAGATCAATGAAATCATTAGCAAATCTAAATTTATCTAAGGCATCGAAAAAGAAGGAATGGCTTACCCTATCGAATGCATTCGTGTTGAGCTTAAGAATGAAACATTTTTATTTTCATGATAGGTTGGAATGGATAACTTCCTATACTAAGAGAATATTTTCCACAATCTGTCTTTTTTGGATGAATCCACCTTGGTTTTTAGAAATCAGCTTAGGGCATAATATTTCAAGTCAAATTCCTAGAATTTTGGTTAGGATTTTATATGAAGAATTTCACAAAGAAATGGGTTGAAATTGGTTGAAGGATTCTGGCCTAGTTTCTTTAGGAATTGAAGTAATGAAAGTTGAGTTGGTGTTGCCTCCTATTTTTCACTTTAGTTGAGCACATTGAATAATTTGAAGAAGATATTTTATGATGAGATCCCAATAACCATGATAGAAAGATATGGTAAATCCATATAATCCTAACACTTTATTTTCGTGTAGACTCCACACCCCTTTGCAATTCTTCTTCATCCATTGGTTTTTTTAATGCTACATCAACCTCCTCTGATACCATTTTTGGAACTCTACTAAGGAGTTATTCAAAATTGGGAGGCTCTCAATTTGATATCAATAACCTTTTAAAAAGATGGTGTGCTTCTATCTTGATCACTTCTTGCCTCTAAATGGAGATATTTCCTTCTCCACCTATCGAATCTACTTGATTTTTATTCCTTTTGGATTTGGATTGATTGAGGAAAGATTTCATGTTCTTGTCACTGACTTGTATCCAAAGGATTTAGGATTTGATCCTCCAACTCTCCTCTTCTTTCCTATTACTTTGATATAATTTCCAATATAGATATTTTTCTTTGGCTTGTATCTCTGTAGTCTTTTCCTCGTTTTCCATTATTTTTTGCACATTTTATAGCTCTTTTTGAAGGTCGATTTTCTCTTGCATTAAACTCGATTTTGCCCAATATTTTAGAGTTACATTAACAAGATTCAAATTTATCTCCCATACATAGCTGGGAGATCCATTGATTATAGATTTCCAAGTAATATGAATCAAATGTTTGTCCTCTTCACTGGTGGACCAAAGGGGATTATATCAAAATGGTAGTGGTTCTAGATTGATGTTTTCACCCAAAGTTAAAATAATGGGCTTCTGTTTAGATGCAGTGGTTAAAATAATTTTAGACAATATTGTTCCAACACCTATGATGAGGCTTGTGTGGATTAAAAATAAATCTAGCCTCTCTTTTATATTTCCCAACCATGTCTGTTTATTTCTCCAGGTAAACTTTCCATTCTTTGGGTTGATATCCATTAAGTTGTGCTCGACTATTATAGCCTCAAGCTTATCCTTGATTAGATCTAGAATATATAAACTACCTCAATTTTCTCTGGAATTAATTGAGATCACCACCTAATATAACGTGTTAATTACCTTCTGCTTCTAGTTTGGTTTCTAGTGAGCTCCAACACTGGTCTTTGTCTTTGTAATGCGCAAGGGCATAAATTTTATATATTGTGAGGCCTTTCCCAATTTATTTATTATGGAAATCGGTCTTGATCCAATGCTAATCCATGTAGATACCTTGTAAATCCATGATTGTTTGGTTTCAAATAATTCAAAAACCTCTCGATGCTCCTCTTGCACTAATTTTTTCTTCTTTGAAAGTCCTTGTCATATTGAATATTGATGTCATTTCCTCCTCGCTAAGCTTGGTCTCTTGGAATAGTATGATTGTCAGGATTTCTGATATGATTAGGTCTTTGATTACATTTGTTTTGGATGCATGCCTAAGACCTTTACAATTCCAAGAGAGTAAATTCATTATTTACCTTGTGAGGGGTAGCAAAGCTCTTACCTCTCCTTGCCCAACTTTGTATTTACTTCATTATAGTTCATTTGTCTAAATATGTTTCTATTGGTTGTTCAACTAGAAATTCCATATATTATTGTGTTGGTTCATCCCACACTTCTTTGTTGGACTTTCTTACAAATTTCTTTTGAATCATTTTGGAGGTGCCAGAACCTCTTTAGATTTTTTTCTTAGAATCCCTTCAAAGGAGGATGCAAAAAGATTCAAAGGAGCATGAGGGATCTCAGATTGGAGGGTGGAAGGATATATAAGAATAAGATCAAAAGTTGAAGGATTTGTTAATGGGGGGATGAGATAATGAGTTAGTTCGTGTCACTGGTGTGGATATTAGGTTGGATCATATCAAGTTGATCTACGAAGGTTTCCTCTGCTTCATGCTCATGGGTGGTAGCATGGGGTTCATCTTGTTTTGGATTAGTGGGAAGATTGGTCAAGGATTCAAAAGAGTTGATGGAAGAGGGCTAGGAGAACCCATTTTGAGGCGAGGGATTGACATTGGAGGGTGAGGGAATAGATGAAGAGGGCTCGACATAAGGATGCACCGATTGTTTAGAGGATTTGTTGGTATTTTTGGATCTTTTGTTCTTGTAAGTTTCCCAATGTGCTTCTTGATCCCCTTTTGATTCCGTTGTTTACTGCTTTGGGCATCTGTTAGAAAAATGGTCATATTCATGACATACCTTACATTTTAATGGAAGTTGTTCATAGTGGAGCTGTTGGATATGAACCCAACTGTCTATTTTAATATTCACTACCTCTAGTAATCAATTGGATAGATCTACTTCTATGCAAATCCATGCACATGCATGCTGGTTCTCCTTTGGTTCGCTTCTATCAATATATTTTCTGGTTGCATTACAAATGGCTCTTACGAAATCATCTGCTCATCAATGGAGAGGGAGGTGGGGAAGGTGAACCCAAACCAAGACCACACTCGGTATGTCGAGTACTTGAGGATCAAAGTCTAGAGTCCATCAATTTAAATAAAGGCCCCATGAATCCATGAAGTGTTGTTTTTCCACAACCCTGGTGTATAGGATAGAATATGAAACCACTAATGCTACCAAACCAAGCATCATAATAAAACTACTTTGCAAAGAAAAATATAAATAACAGTAAATCTACCAGTGCACAAAATATACGCTTTTACAAAATTTTGTAAAATAACCCAATGTCGTTAAATAAATCAATCTGAATAATACAACAATCAGGGCTCCCATACCAGGGATAATGGCCCTAAAATATCCATTAATACAAGAATACAAAATTGGGGCTTGGTTTCAATCCATTGACAACCAATTTAACCTCAAGAATACACTCTGACCATCTAGTTGTAGCACGCTCTCTTAGCTCCTCTCAGTCATACCCTATATCTGCCCAGCCTTTCGGCTCCCAATCTACAACATCTGCCTCCATAAATGCTCCAAGTCCATCTATCCATTGAATATCAGCTCAATCATCTTCTCTCGCGTTGATCATTTGTTCATCAACACATCAAGACTCCTGTTAAGTTTTTCATAGCTCCATTTGAGAACAACTCACAACTACCCATTGTTGCTCCTCATCTACTCAGGGATTTCAACCCACTATAGGCTTCCTCCAATGCTCCAATAAATACTAATATAGGGCATGAAGGACTTCACCTATCGATGTAATATGTTTATCTCTCACAATGAACACGAGCTAGGAGGACTACCCATTTTTTGTTGTAGATGTCCTTCTCCACACACAAGTCTAGGGCTACTCAAACTGCTCATGGCTGATCAAACCCTTGAGATCTTCTTCTTCCACTCTAGCAACCACCTAAGTCCATAAATATGGTGCACACCGAGATCCAAATTGGGCATTATCATGCTGCCCTCCTACAGACCATAAATTCCCAATCCACTATCCACACTTGGCCCACTCTCACGCTGCTCTCCAATAGACCACGAGTGACCAATACAAACTTTTATCCAACTAACATCAACTCAATATGAAACCATAAAAAAAACTCATACATTTTCATCCTTTATGGGTTGTTATGCACTATTGTCGTTCTGCACCTCTAGTTAGGGCTGCAACAAGCACTACTACAACACTTCCCTTCATGTCCAGACCCTGTCCACAACTACGACATCTTCCCAAACATTTTTTTCCACTTTTTGTTACAATTATGGGCTATAACCAACCCCCAATAAGCCCCCACATCCACTTGTCCAAGGGATTTAAGGTTTGCATCTTGTTATACTCCTTAGAATAGCCTTTTGGCCCCCTATCCAAGGAACACAAGGCTTGTGTCTTACTTGGACCTCATAGCCAGAGTTGCGACCTTCCTGTAGGAGAGAAAACCCATACAAAACTTCACCAAAATACTGACCAATCTTTTGCGGCCTACCTCTGATTAGAATTTAGACATACAAGGAGATGAAAACCACACAAAGCATGCCCAGATTTTTCCAAAAACATGTGACTATTCTCCTGTAGCAACTCGGCCTTGTCACAAATGTCAAACTCACCCAAACATAGACCCAAACATAATTGTCCTCCTCCTCTAGAGCTTGGTTGCCTCAGATGATGATTTTCCTATGAGATGATGCACTAGGATGATTGTAAGAGCCTCCCACTTGACCTCTATTTATAGCCTCCATGTGGGTGCCAATGAAAACCCCTAAAGGGAACCTTAACATGCTGGTTGACTTGACCTAGTAGGCATCTTCACCCATACTCAATCTCAAAAATTAATATCTCCATAAAGATAGATCAAAATTCAATGATTTTTATTACGCTGGATTTGTCTCAATATCCTCTATCATCTCCATCCATCACATGTCCATTTCTATCCATGGTTTTGGCCCCAACATCGAAGGGTACAAAACCCCAATCTTGGGTTTCAAGCCCACAAGCCACACTTGTGTGCCCATTCTTCCAAAACTGACTAGCCTAGGGTTTGGAGTACCTCCCAAGCTACAAATCTCAAAACCCCCTCATAGTGAGGAAGGTGCTTCCAACACTAGGATATCTCCATCATCTCTGGAAACATTATCCCATCTGGTATCCATCACTGTAACATACTCTATAGAATGAACCCTGTAATCTCGGTAGTACCTCTGCCTCATCACATCTGAACCTGAAGATCCCTAACCTCCAAAGGGCTGCTCCCTCTAAAGCTAGACTCCCTCTAAACCTAAATGATCTCCATTGGCTTAGTCTTGCAATCACTCATCCTCCTGGATCAAATAAAACTCATGCAAATACTTCCAATCTTAGATATGAAACATCACGATTTGACAAAGACTCTATCCTGCCAACTTGCAGTCTATTACATGAATAAATCTTGATCATTGTGATCTCGTTCAAGCCAAAAAATTCCTTAATATGTTCCAACCATTCATGGAAAGTTAAAGGAATTCCATGATCAACAATATTCCCTACAACAAATTGTTATTCACCAAACTCTCCACCAATCCATCGGAACTCCTAGCCAATCTCACTGCCAAGCCAGTCAAGACCACATATCCATGTCTTCAGCTAAAACCTCTGCTCCATGACCTAAACACCCACAAATCCCTCTGATCTTATTCGTTGTGCACACTCTGATTCAATGTCCCTTAAAGTAGCTCAGACACACTCCGATAGAATGTTGTTTTTCCACAACCCTAGTGTCTAGGATAAAATCTTAAATCACTGATGCTACCAAAACAAGTATCACAATGAAACTAATTTGCACATCTAAATATAAATAGAAGTAAATATACTAGTTCATAAAATATACATATCTTTTTACACAATTTTGTACAATAACCCAACTTCATTATATAATCAACCTGAATAATACAAATATCTAGGGCTCTTGTACTAGGGATAATGGCCCTAAAATATCTACTAGTACAAGAATACAAAACTGGGGCTTGGTGTCAATCCATCAACAACTAATCTAACCTCAATTAGATACTCTGACCTTCTATCTATATCATGCTCTATCAAATCCTCTCGGTCATACCCTATACCTGCTCGGTCCTTCAACTCCCAATCTGCAACATATGCCTCCATCAATTCTCCAATTCCATTTGGCCATTGATCTCGCCTAAACCATTTTCTCTCTTGCTAATCATTCGTCCATCAATGCATCAACACATCGCGACTCCTGTTGATTTGTTCACCACTCCGTTTGTGAACAAATCACGATTGCCCACTACTGCTCCTCAACTATTCAGGGACTTCAACCCACTATAGTCTTCCTACAGTACTACAATGAATACTAACATAGGGCATGAAGGCCTAACACCTATCATTATAAGTTTCCCATCTCTCGCAATTAACTTTGGCTAGGAGGACTACCATCTTCTGTTGTAGATGTCCTTCTCCACACACAATTCTAGGGCTACTCAAACTGCTCCTGGATGATCAAACCCTTGAGCTCTTTTCTTTCTACTCTAGCAACCACCTAAGTCCATAAATATGGTGCACACCAGGCTCTAACTTGGGAACTATATTGTTTCCCTCCAATAGACCATAAATGCCCAATCCACTATCCACACTTGGTCCACTCTCATGCTACCCTCCAATAGACCACGAGTGACTAATACGGACTTCTATCCAACTAGCATCAACTAAACATGAAACCATCAACAAAACTCATATTGTTTCATCCTTTATGGGCTATTATGCACTTTTGTAGGTCTGCACCTCTGTTTATGGTTGCAACAAGCAATACTATATCACTTCCCTTCACATCCATGCCTTCTCCATAGCTGCGGCTTCTCCCCAAACAATTATGTCCACTCTCTACTACAATTATGGGCTATAACCAGTTCCCAACAAGCCTCCATGTCCACCTGTGCAAGGGGTTTAAGGTCTGTGGCTTATTCAGATCCTTAGAACAACCTTTTTCCCACTTTTCCAAGGCACACAAGGCTTACAACCTACCTAAACCTCACAACCAGAGTTGCGGTCTTCATGTAAGAGAGAAAACCCATACAAAACTTTACCAAATTACTGCCCAATCTTTTGCAGCCTACCTCTGCTCAAAATTTAGACCTACAAGGATATGAAAACTACACAAATCATGCCCAGCTTTGTCCTCAAGCCTGCGACTATCCTCCTATAGCAACTCTGCCTTGTCACATATGTCAAACTCACCCAAACACAGACCCGACAATACTCATCCTCCTCCTCTTGAGCTCGACTACCTTAGATGATGATTTTATTATGAGATGATGCACAAGGATGATTGTAATAGCCTCCCACTCAACCTTTATTTATAGTCTACATGTGGATGTCAACAAACAACCCTAAAGGGCACCTTAACATGTTGGATGACTTGACCTAGTAGGCCTCTTCACCCACACTCAATTTAAAAAATTAATATGTCCACAAGGAAAACTCGGAATTCAATGATTTTCATTGTGTTATATTCATCTCAACTTCCTCTATCATCTCCATCCATCACATGCCCAATTCCCTCCATGGTTTTGGCCCCAACAACGATGGGTAAAAAACCCCAAGCTTGGGTTTCAAGCCCACAAGCCAGACTTGTGTGCCCATTCCTCCAAAACCCACTAGCATAGGGTTTGGAGTACCTCCCAAGCTACAAATCTCAACATGTAGTATGGTCCATTCTAGAATATCAAGTCGTGATATTCTTTGGACTCAAAATAAAAGGTCCTCTACCATAAATCAAACTAAGATTTGACCTTGAATTTCTAGAGCCGGGTTTCACTCTATCCATTTTTGCACTGTTTTTGGCAAAGACCACAATATTACTAATGAGCCTCGATATTGCAACAAGAATTCTGCAAATTCCAAGGCTACCAACTTAAATTATCAACCTGGGGTTCGTACAAAATTAATAGGTATCGACACTATATGTGCAACATACAATGTGTCATTCTTTCATTGATATGATGCAATGAAGTGAATGTCATAAAATGAAAGCCTAAAATAATTGAAGAAATGGAAATGCTACTCTATTTGCAAGAAATGGAAATGCTTCTTACTTAAATATAAGTGCTAATCCTAGTTGCATAAATGTAAAGGCTATACTACTTGCAAAAATGTAAACATTAAGCTACTTTGCAAAATGTAAATGTTGCATTTAAAGGAAACTTAGTCTATGGGATGGAAATAATAATGATTGAAATAGAAGCCATAGCTTAGGAATAAATAAAGAAAACTGATCTAACTTGCAAGAAGGAAAGAAAATGTAATCAATCATTGTATTCCAAAGAGTTTAGATCCATTGACTGAGTTCATTAGATGTGGCAATCAAGAAAACTATTATTGTGTTGTCCAATTCATAAATATGTCAACTAACCCCAATTGCATAGGTGAATTGAAATGGAGAATAGGAACGGATTAAGAGGTATTTGGTCTTACTCAATCATGGATTTAGAGCCTAGGGGTGATGATTCATTCCTAAGAGACAAAAACCAAGCTTTTGGAGAAAATATGCTCAAGTTTATATTTGCTACAAGACTGCTACTCCTCAAAATAAATTGTCGAATTCCCAAGAAAATCATATGTAAATGAGATGGGATTTTTTTATTATTATAAATTAGGATGTCCTAGGACTATCCTAATAACATTCCTAAACATATCAAACATCTAAATATCTTCTATCAAAGAGTAAAAGAAATGGGAATAGTTCTCTCTGCATCCATGATGAAGCTTTTCAAAACAATGATAGATTTCTTGGATATAATATTCAGTATGGTTCCTATAGTGTGATACAAAGGAGTCTCAATTTTTTCGATCATTTTCTTGATGAAATAAATGATAAAAATCAGTTACAAAGGTTCCTATGCTATTTAAATTACATTTCAAAGTTCTTGAAACATTGTGCTCAAGAAAGGAAAATGCTAAACAAGCGTCTACAGAAAAATCCTATTCCCTGGAACAAAGATTGCACTGATGCAGTCCAAAGAATTAACGAAAGAGTGAGAAATATACAGCCCCTCTCACCCATCAGAGAAGACTGGAAAAAGATCATAATGACAGATGCAATCCATGCCGGCTGGGGTGCAGTTTTATGTCAGGAAAACCCCACAGATAAAAAAGCACTAGAAGTTTGTCAATATTCATCTGGTCTTTTGGCTAAAAATCAGTTGAACTGGTCTAGCCTTAAAAAGGAACTGCGTGTAATATGCCTTGGCATCTCCAAGTTTAAAGACTTTGTCATTTACACACATTTTAGAGTGAGAACAGACTGCCAAGCTCTGAAGTTTGCTATTCAGAAGTGTGAGTTTGAGGATGCATCCATGGTACGCTGGGTAATGCAACTTAGCCAGTACTCTTTTGATATCGAGTTTGTCAAAGGTGATAAAAATAGCTTTGCTGACATGCTCAGCAGAGAATTTCATGAAGAAAATTCAATGCATGCCTTATCCCTGAGTTTTATTCGAAGAAATCCATAAGAAGTAGAAATTGAAACATCAACTAGATGGGTTTCTTTTAATTCACAGAAAATTTTGTTTTATCATGAGCGTAACTGGATCCCAATCAAATAATTCATACAGAGAATTGGTATACCATACAAATGGACAGATCCACTTCAAGATGAAATGAATGATGAGGCCTTAGAAGCTCTTGACTATCTAAGACACATTGGAAGTATTTCTTATAGGATTGAAAGAGATGAAGAAGACAATTCTCGCATAACCAGTTGCCATATTACTCTTAGAAGATTTTGTAATTTTCTTAATCGTGACAACTTTGATGAAGAACGACAAGAACATGAATTCTATAGAGGTATGGGATTATAGAATTTTGTAACTAATCTATTTTATTCTGTGTAGTTCTCTTTTGGTATGAGCATATGCCAGTCGAAGTTATGGAAGAAGATGACCCACTTCCAGAATGGTTCATGGACTGGTGGAAGATTTATGGATTATCCCCATTAATATTAAAACCCTATTCTTTCACCTTATTAAAAATTCCTAACTTCACTCCTCAGACACCATGTCTGACAGATGCCCTAAGAAAAACAATCAATGATCTTATCAATTTGAGTGATCTTGATTTCCTATAGGGAGTACGAAGATGTGGCCATGTGCGCTGGTTTGTAATGAATCATTACAAAGAAAGAATACTTTGTACCGGCAATAATTCCAACTATGAAGATTTCCATCAGCAGATAAATCCAGAACACAACCCATTTCTTCATCTTAGCTACCTGGAATTACCAAACCCTCATGACACAAATAATTGGGAAACAAAGAAAGAGATATGGGTCCAGTACTTTTCAAATTACTTGATTGAATGATGGAATCTCCAGTGCTACAGCTCTCCTCAAGTAGATTACTACACCATGTTGTAAAGTCTTTCCAACCGACAATGGAGTTGGACGGGTCTTACGTAGATTCCCCGATCAAGAATATCTACTGTGTACATAATGAGATATGCAAATCTCATCTTTTCAGTCTTTCGAGGATTCTCTTGTATTGTACAGTCTTTCCAACCAACAATGGAGTTGGAAGAGTCTTACGTAGATTCCCCGACCAAGAATATCTACTATGTACATAATGAGATATGCAAATCTCATCTTTTCAGTCTTTCGAGGATTCTCTTGTACGAATCTCCTCTGTGTAAACGTAAAAGTAAATCCGGTCCCCATATGCCTTTGGCTTTTCGTATCGGAATAGGGATGAGATAACATGAGTAGTCCACTCATGCCCGGATTTTGGTTCTTTCAAAGCATCTTGCTTTTAATTGTGTCAGTCTGTACATAGCCAACTCACGGATGCTTGTTCCCTCCAAGTTCTATAAATACATGAAGACTTCGAAGTAAGAGGGCATTCGGGTTTTTGGAAGTTTGAGTTGAAATTTTCTCCTGCTCTACATCTGCAGACTTACAGTCTGAACTGCTTGCATCACGGGAAGAGCTCAAGTTTTAGGAGAATTGAGAAGCCTGCGCATTGGTTCTTGAAGCCAGTGTGAACCTAAAGTGGCCGATTCTTAGTTTGTATTTTGAGTCTTTAAGTCTATTTTAATCTTGAGACTCAGTCTGTTGGTATTCCAGGTAGCCTGTAGATTTGTTACGCTTCGGCTAGCATATATCTACTAAATGCTCCAACAGTCAATCTGAGGAAGAGATTTGTAAAGGAACAGCTCTTGTATTTGAATCATATGTCTGATAATATAAATCAAAGCCTCTGGCTATCTTCATCTATTCTGAAAATGTGTTAATGGTCCTGTGTTAATGGTTCTAAGTGAAATCACTCAAAAATACCCTTGTTAACATGTGTTAAAAAATAGCATAAAATTACTACTCTAAAAACTGGAAATTCAAGAATTAGTGAGCTAGTTAACCTACCAAATTCCTAACCTAATCAAGTGAAAATTATATGGGATAAATTTTTTTATTGCCTTGAATTCTTTTAGGAATTAATCCAAGTCAAATAAACTCAAAATAGGTTTGTTAACATGTGCTAAAAAATAATAGAAAATTACTACTATTTTGCTACATGAGACTTCCAGAAATTCTAGATTTGTGAACTAGAAAACCAATCCAAGTATCTCAATGATGAATATGACTTTTAAAAGTTGTTCTAAGAATTAATAATTCTTGTGACTTTATTAATAACCTGCAAAACAACTCACTTCAATCATTTAACCAATATGACCTACAACAAAAGAAGAATGAGTAGTAAATGCAGAAATAAGAGATGGAAGTGAAAAAGACATTAAAAAAAACAAAGAAATTAAAAAAGAGGTCTCTGAGGCTCCTGGGATGGCCAAGACCAAGGATGCTTAGAGTATTATGAAGGAAACAAATATTTAGAAGCTAAATATGGCTCCAAGCTTCATCATTTGAATCAATCCATGTACATCCCTACTAGAAATTAAAGTGGAGCTGCTAAATACAAGTTTTCTCCATAAGAAGACTAAGAAATACATGCTCCTAGAGGAAAATTCGAATTGGTACTTATAAAAAGTGATGAAGAAACATTCTCCTTCAAAGGAGTTAACTTCCCCTCCAAAATCCCTCAAAAAGTGGATCTACTTACCAACACTAGGAATCTTCATTTAATGACAGGGAACACATTCCTAGATTTTCTCAATTAGCGAAGCTCAAGAATTTGTCAATAATTTCATGATATTTTGTTCATTTATTATCCAATCTTGGTCCATCTTGTAGTAGGGAGAAAGTTTGTATATTATCTCATTCAAATTTTACTCAATATTCTACAAAAATAAATAATATTAGGCACAAATTTGCAATTATTTCTAAACGTTCCTAATGAATATATTAAAGCTAAAAATATGTCATATATTGCAAAAATAGAGATTTAATGTGCCGAAGTATGGTCATATGGGCCTTAATTTGTGTCTAATTTAGGGGCCCATCATATGCTCCTATTGAAAGTGTTGTTTTTCCTTTGAGAAACTCTGCCACCTAGTTGTGCCTCATTCATGGCCCTAGTGGCCTCCTTAACATCCCAAGCTACCTCAGAAGGAATTTTGGCACATATTCTCTTGTTCCATCCTCCTCCTATTCTTCTCCAACTTATTCTTATGTAGATACATCATTTTCTCCAAGTTATAATTAGGCTTGTGCTTGAGTCTTAAGAAAAGTCTCCCTGTCTATGTCCACAAAGTTTTCCCATGATACAAGTTTTCGAACATTATCCACAACATATATGATAACTGACATCCTTGATGAGTTTGTTGACTCTCTTCAATTGAAATCACTTGGCCATGATTGTCACTGTGATTTTCCAAAGTTTGGAAAACCAATACTCCCAATCTGCTACAGGGATAAAAGAGTAGTTTTATCCACACTAGTTAGAGGAAGGAAAACTTCAGACTCAACTAAAAATCAATTCCATTTCCTTTATTATCTTTCTTAACTCAAAATTAACATTCACATTCAATTTTTTATTCTCAAACTGCTATCAAAATTTTGTTACAAGATACATTGTTGAAGGAATGAAAGGTTTTGAAAGTTTCTTTTCCACAGATGGTAGAGAAAAATGTATACTTACCCTTATCTTAGATGTCCCTCTTCAATTATAGGGTTTTGGTGATAAAGTTGCTCAAAATTAGGATTTTTGCAGCTCTCTAGACTTTCCTGTAGCACTATGTCTTCTCATGTAGCAAATATTTCCCTTACTATAACAACTTTGTTTCTCCTGTAGCAGGGTTTTTTTTTTTTTTTTTTTTCCTCTGGTGAGAGCATTATTTAATGCCCCTATTTTTTTGTCTTCTAATATCTTAAGGGCTCTTTAGGGGTCTCTTCTTCTACTTTCTATTCTCCTCCCATAACTTCTAATGCTACTTCCTTAAATTATTTGAAGGGAATTTCCAAGATTTTTCTTTGATCGGACTAGGGTCCAGAGGGTAGTTGATGTTTTTTCGTCAGAGAGGGAGATGAATGGTACCCCCTACCTCAGTGAAAAAATTCCTCTGCTCTTGCCTTGCCTTTCTTATGTGAGAAAATAAATTTTCAAAGGGATTTACTTTCAAAGGATTTTTCTGTAGGATGTTTGTAGTAAGCAGAATTATCTATGCAATTGTATGGAAAGTGAGGAGGGAGGATACCACTTACCCTTCTCAGGATGACTTCTTTATGTTCATGGGGGTTTGAGGAAAATTCTTGGTGGTTTGGACTCCTTTACTCCTCTTAGTTTAATCATGTAGCACCTCCTCTACGTTCTTGTAGAAATTTAGGTATTCCTATAACAGTAGTGTCCAGTATTGTAGCATCTACAAAATAAGCATGTAGCTCTTTTGTAGCACCCTAGGCAACCCCTGGTAGCATCTGTCTCAACCTTAAATGAAGTAGTGGGCCTTTCTTGCCATTTTGGGAATGAAATCTTGGTACAAATGAAGTTATGGATTATCCCTTATTCCTTTTGTGGTTTGGTGGTGGGATCAACATGTTGGATGAGTTGTCCCACACTTACCACCTTCATAACTTTTCAAACCCATTGACCGACTCCTCGTTATGATCATCCTCATTTTCTTGTTATTTTCCACGTTGCATGAGTGAGGGAGTTAGCTACACTTAATTGTTCGAGGGTGACTAGGAATGTTGGCCACCTTTAGCCTACAAAACACTCTATTATGCATTGAAATCAAAATTTTAACCCTAATACGCTCAAGAGGAGAGGTGAACAATAATGCATACTTGTGCCTACCAGGTCGTTTCTTGTTGATGCGCTGATCATTTGGTTGCATGGAATATCTGGACTGGGTGAGGTTGTTTCTGAGTATCTTTTGAGAGGTCATTGCTTTGTCTCCCTTGCTTTCTACAATTCAAAAATATAAGAATATTTGTATACTTTATGTTGGTTGAAACTTTGATGATACAATTCCTTCTAGATTTAGGTGCTCCTCTATGGATCAAACGTTTTTTTTTGTTGGGTAATCAAATACACTTTGGAGCTTGTATCTATGGTCTTCTACTTCAAGGATTTACTACTTTAGAAATCCATGTGTTTAATATGCTACATGCATGCTTCTTATACTATAATTATGATATTGTATCACCCTATAGGAGGTCCTATATCTTCTCAACGGCATGGTTTTGAATCCTCCAATGCTCCATGGTGGATAACTTCTAGATCTAGTGCTCTAGCTATGTTCTGGAAGGGGATGTGCAGACTATTACAAGACTGTGTGTCTTCCTGTAGCAGTCACATAGACCCTGCTAAGGTCACAATTTCCTTTAGGTTTTGCCTCTAAAAATACTAATAATTCATGAGTAACTCGTTGATAGTGGTCAAAGGTATTTTCTATGGTAGAAGAGATGGAAGAAGGGGTGAATAATGTTGTTTTTTATGGACAAATGTGGAAATGAGAGTGGATAATAGGTCAAGTGGTGTGGAAAATGAATGATGAGGATATGGTGGACCCCTCCCCTTGTTCCTAGATGAAAAACATAATATCTAAACCTTTTTTCTATGTCGATCACAATCCTGTAACAATTTTGGTTAGTCTTGTAGCATTTTAGGACAATCCTGTAGCACACTTGTTTTATCCATATCTCTCAAATGTAGATTAGATTGACTTGAACTTTTTTGAGCATGTTTCCATCATCCTTATGCATATCCCCATAAAAAAAATATTGGCCAATGGATACATGAATCTTGAGAAAAAATAAAAATGGTTGTAAGTGATGGTGACCAATTTCTCAAAAAGTGTTCACTGGAATTCTCTGAAATTTCTTAAGCATGCTACCATCGCATCTCCCCATGAAAAAAACTCGGCCAATGGATGCACGATTTTTGTGATATGGTAAAAGCAATTTCTTCCTAGTGTATTTTGACAGTCTTGTAGCAAAACAAAACTTTCTTGTAGCCTTTCAGGATAGCAAGGAAAATGAGTGGGAAAGGCTTGGGAATGATGAAAATTTCATGTAAATGGATGTGAGCGATGAATTGACATGGTCTTGGTCCCATTGGAGAATTTTGGAAAAGGGGGAGAAAGCCCAAGTTTGACTTCCTTTAACTAGGTTTTTTATTAACTATTTCTTTTGGTGTTAAATTGTTCTTGTTTCTTGCAGAAGTTGGAGAGAACCTGCATTCATCAGAGAGAGATACAAAGAGAAAATATTTTTTCCTTTTCATTTTTCATTTTTTTCTTTGTTCTTAGGCCTACTAGCTACCTCATGAGGTTTTCAACTAGTAGGTTTGCCTATGCGCCTCAAAGGAGGTTTTCACCTATGATATTTTCCTTTTTTCTCTTTTTCTTTCCAACTCACTAACCACCTCGAGGAGATTTTCAATCATTGGGCCAATATCAGGCACCTCAAAGGAGGTTTTCACTTGAGATTTTATTTTTTCTCTTATTTTCCGTTCCTCTTTTTCCTTATTACTCTATCCTACTATACTTTAAAAAAAGAAAATCTCTTTCAAGTATAGGAATACTTCCAATGGAGCCATGTGCATAACAAGATGACAGATAAAATCATGTGTAGGCTTGAAATATATCCTTTGACATGTACTTGAATATGGGAGACCAACTTCTTTGACTGAGATGAGATCAGGAATTGTTGAAGAAGAGTGTGTTGCTGCAACTTAGTGATTTCCTCGAACTATATTTCAATATAGTTGTGATGCCCTTGGTTCACTTGCACATTTGGATCACTTTTCGTGTCCTCTTCATTCAAGTTTTTTTTTTTTTGATTAGTATTTTGAACACATAAATAATCTGATGATAAGCATAATATAAGTTCTCCATTCTCAGGCTCCAATGGCTACTCTCCATTAAATGTGGTCCATGATTCCTTGGTCTCCTCTAGATCTTCCTCTGCTGGATGTTTGTCTTCAATTGCATCAAGAGAATATCCTTTTTGCAATACACTTCCCGATCTAAGGTGAATACCATTCAAATCAAGAGGAGTTGTTTGGAACTATTGTACCTCAACAATGTAAGTGGGTTGAGTTACTAGATTGTTTGGGTTTGAAAATAGTTGTACAAGTAGTTGAGTGGGAGTGGATATTTGAGATGGATGTGGTTGAGGTTGTGGTTGTGGTTGTGGTTGTGGTGGAGGTGGATGGTAGGGATAGCATGGAGTTGGGTATGGAGGATATTGAGGAAAATATTGAAGATATCGTGGATTTCTCCCATAAGTTCATTTCCGACCTTTTTGCCAAGATTGGTTTTGGGGTAGAGATAGCCAAGGTTGCCAAGGAAATGGTGTGTTCCAATTACTTTGAGATGGATGTGCATAACCCTGAATTTTTGAATTAGGTTCTTGCATCACACAGGGTTGACTAGGCTGACATGGTATTCTTGGAGCTACATAACATATCTGCTTTGGTGATTGACTTGCTCCATTGTCTTCTTGGTAAAATTCCTCCAAACTTGGTAATGATGGGAAATATTTAGTAGCATGTGATTTTGCATGGATAACACAAATATAAACATATTATTTTTTATCATTTTGCATTCCCAAAATTTCTACCTGTTCACTTATATTTCTAATAATTTATGTTTTAAATTTATCAAGCAAATTTCCAAGTTCAGCTTGACTTACCAATCTTGATGTTGATTCAATTACTCTGTCCCTTCCTCTTGATATGCACTTGATATTTCACAAATTTCTTCAAATGATAATTGGTATACATCACCTCTACTGATGTGATCAAGGATATCAATCAACTCATCCCTAATTGTTCTAAGTAAGAGGGTTTTTACTGTGTCAGATCCTAAATCATGTAATTTTTCCCTCTTAACATTATACATAAATCTGTCTATTATATCCTCAAGGCTCTCATCTTCTTTTTTATTCATTATAAATATTTCTTCTTTAATATCATGATCTTTATATTTTTATATAAATATGTTTTTCATATCATTCCATGACTTTATTTAATTAGTCCATACACTCATGAACCATTTAATAGCTCTATCCTTGAATGTTGTCAGAAAAAATCTCTATTTTTTAGCGTTCAATAAGTAACCATAAGATCTAAAAATGATTTCAAATTCAAAGAGAAAGATTTATGGACCTCTGAACTCAAACCATGGAAGTTGGGAAGGAAATATCGAGGGATGTTCTTCATATGAACACTAATATCAGCATCTTGAATGGGAATTCCAAGAGGATCTTCCTCATTGTCATCATCTCCATCCATTTCTTCTACCTTCTTTGCCACCTCTTTTTATTCTACCTACAAAAGTGGATCGTGATGTGGTTCTTACTGCACCACATGATAAAATGTGGGGGGTTTGGTGTTGGAGAAGTATTTTTTTATGTTTTTATAAAAAAAAAATGAATAAGAATGATAATGCAATGCAATTTTCTGTTTTCGAAATGAAATATGCCTAATGCCAATTTTTTTTGTTTTTGTAGAAATGGATCAACTAGAGAAGAAAACAATCCATACTTTGACACCTCCCCGGCAAAGGTACCAAAAAGTAATGAGCCCCAGTATTGCAACAAGAATGTTGTGACTCCCAAGGCTACCAACTTAAATTTTCAACCAGGGGTTTGTACAAACTTAAGAGGTGTTGACACTATATGTGAAACATACAATGTGTCCTTTCGTTGATCTGATGCAATGAAGTGAATGTCAAAAAATAAAGCCTAAACTAATCGTAGAAATGAAAATTTTACTCTATTTGCAAGAAATGGAAATGATGTTTTCTCAAATGTAAGTGCTAATCCTAGTTGCAGAAATGTAAAGTCTATACTACTTGCAAAAATATCAACATTAAGCTACTTTGCAAAATGTAAATGTTGCATTAAAAGGAAACTTAGTCTATGGATGGGAATAACAATGTTTGGAATATAATTCATATCTTAAGAATAAACAAAACAAACTAATGTCTTGCATGAAGGAAAGAGCGTGTAATCAATCACTGCATTCCAAAGAGTTTAGAGTCATTGACAAAGTTCATTAGATGTGACAATCAAGAAAATCATTATTGTGTTATCTAATTCATAAATTTTGTCAACTAACCCAAATTGCAAAGGTGAATTACAATGGAGAAGAGGAAATTATTAAGAGGTCTTTGGCCTTACTCAATCATTGATTCAAATCCTAGAGGTCATAATTCAAGCCTGAGATACACAAACCAAGCTTTTGGAGCAAATCTGGTCAAGTTTACATGTGCTACAGGACTGCTACTCCTCGAGATAACTTACAGAATTACCAAGAAAATCAGATGCAAATTAAATGGGACAAATTTTGTTATAAATTAGGATGTTGTAGGACTCCATTCCAAGTGGAATCACTCAAAAATACCCCTGTTAACATGTGCTAAAAAATAGTAGAAAATTACTATTCTAAAAACCGGAAACTCAAGAATTAGTGAGCTAGTTAACCTACCAAATGCCTATCCTAATCAAGTGAAACTTCTATGGGGTAAATTTTTTTATTAACTTGAATTTTTTTATTACTTTATCCAAGTGGAATCAACTCAAAATAGGCTCGTTAAAATGTGCTAAAAATAGCATAAAATTACTACTATTTTGCTACAAGAGACTTCCAGAAATTCTAGATTTGTGAACTAGAAAACCAATCCAAGTGGCTTAATGATGAATATGAATTTTCAAAGTTGTTCTAAGGATGAATCATGCTTTTGACTCTGTTAATAACCTACAAAAAAACTCACTTCAATCATTTAACCAATATGACCTACAACAAAAGAAGCATGAGTAGTAAATGTAGAAATAAGAGATGCAAGTGAAAAAGACATTCAAAAGAAATAAAGAAATTTTACAAGAGGGATCTAGGTTGTCCAAGCCCAAGGATAATCAAATTCCTATGAAGAAAACCAAGCTTCATTATTTGAATCAATCTAAGTACATCCCTATTAGAAATGAAAGTGGAACTACTAAATATAAGTTTTCTCCACAAGAAGACTAAGAAATACATGCCCCTAGAGGAAAATTTGAATTGGTACTTATACAAAGTGATGAAGAAACATTCTCCTTCAAATGAGGAAACTTTCCCCTCCAAATTCCATCAAAAAGTGGATCTAGTTCCCAACACTAGAGTCTTCATTTAATGATAGGGAACACATTCCTAGATTTTCTCAATCAGCGGAGCTCAAGAATTTGTCAATAATTTCATGATATTTTGTTCATTTATTATCCAATCTTGGTCCATCTTGTAGTAGGGAGCAAGTTTTTACATTATCTCATTCAAATTTTACTCAATATTATGCAAAAATAAATAATATTGGGCACAAATTTGCAATTATTTCTAAACGTTCCTAATGAACATATTAAAGCTAAGAATATGTCATCTAATGCAAAAATAGAGGTTTAATGTGTTGAAGCATGGTCATATGGGCCTTAATTCATGTCTAATTTGGAGGCCCATCACTTTTGAATGGTCCAATCAATCCTTGCTCAGCAAGAGAGAAGGCTTCTTTGTAGGGGATTGTGGGAGGAAGATCTATATGAGAAATTAAATCCAGTGTCTTAACAAACTTGAATATTGAAGGTCACTCCCACGTAGGTCAGAGTAAGGTGATGATGTTCAATAAAGCACGATTATTTGGATCAGGTGGAGGTAGAGGAGGAGATCAACCCCCCCCCTGGAGCGGCCTATAGAGGGGTTATCAGACCAATATAAATCCAAGGGAGAGGTTGCATGTTAGCATTGTAGTCATTGCAAAGCTTCAGGGCATGCAACCATGAATGTACTCACCATTGAATGGTTCTAAGACTTTTTACCTACAAGTCAATTCAATAATTAATGAAGACTAGATAAAAACTGTTAAACAATACAAATGTAAAATAAAATGAGGAAAAATGACAAAGAGAGAATAAATGTAAAAGAATAAAAATTAGAAGAGAAAACACTGAGGAAAGGGGAGTGAAAGTTCATGCTTGTTTACCTTCCCATTGCCCCAATTTTCCCTATACTCTCATTTTCAAAGTACTTTCTTCTATGCAAGGGATGAGGATGCATAGAGAGAGCCACTAGTTGCATTGTAGTAGAGATTTCAAGAAAACAAATATGAACAACCATTACAAGTTGGTTTTCCCATCTGGGTTTCTAGGGATCACTTGGTGTAGAGATCTATGTGAGATCATCACTACTTATTTATTTTTAATTGTTGCTATTAGTTGCATTCATGGTTATAATGAAAAATCATGTATGATAATTATGTTACTTTCACTTATAAACAAATTCTATTAGAATATGGATAGAAATAACTATGGGATGACAACTATCCAATTCACAATAAATCATAAGACCAAAAATCACAATGAAAAAATGGTTGCTATAGTTTCCCTTCCTATAAAAGGTTTTAGGTGTTGTATTCTTCATATATATTAATTCCTATAAAGACATTGAATGTTATGGTAAAGACATGGGCACTTCCATCATACATAATTTTCCAATGCATGAATAAAATCCACTCTTTTAGATTTGTAAATAATGAATTAGTTGTTTGATATTTTCATACACAATGTTCAAAGATTAGTTGAGGGAATGGGTGTCCCTATAATCCATACATAGTCATATGAAGGTTGTATGAGTTAGTTAGATGTATGTACACATAATACTTCAATTTATCCCCTACATGGATATTGGCATAGTTTTTCAACTGATTTGTTAAGTTAAAAATTCAGTATTGTCAGGTATCTCAAGTGTTTTCTCATCCCATGTTGTAGCTCTTTCCATAACTCTTTGAAAGATATACCACAACTCCATCATACTTCAATTATGAAACTAGAAGATTATTTACCACCAATTTATAATTAGAATCATTGGCCCACAATTGATTTCAAATATGTAAGATACACCATTTGAGTAGACTTCTATCCACATCATGCTAGGAATATTGGCACTAAAAAAATGTCCCTATCCTCAACTAATGACATAGTGATTTACCATTGAAGCATTTATGTTTGTTGATGATACAATGAACTATTTTATTTTTGGTTTGTATCAACTTCCCTATTTCTCAAGTAATATAATTTGTTCGATACTAGAGTTTCTAAAAAAAGCACTAGGTTAACACTTTTGGTTATAAATAACTTTGGTGTGTGTTTGCATAATGTTCAACAACTAATATGTTACTTTATAATAATCTAGACAAAGAAGTTTGCACTCAAAGTTTCACTTATTATTTCCATTGTTATCTAGTTGTTGTGTGCAAGCTACGCTAAGAACCAAGGCCTTATATCCATTAAAATGAAGGAGGTATTTCCATAAGACAACCAAACACTCAAGCCTTGGAGCCAATTAACAAGTCATCTTCACATCACTACTAGAGGATAATGAATAGAGAGGTTTGTAGTTGGTTGTGTGTGTATAGAGTACACCCGAGAACACACCATTTTGAATACAAAAAAAAGTTGTACCAGACTGAGAGGAAAGTCATATCTCATTTCCACAATGTATTTTTGTTGGGGAAGATAGTGTTATAAATCCATCATTTTCAGATCATAATCGATATCAACATAGTTGAATCTTTGACCCATGACACAACTACCAGAACTTTTAAGAGAACAGTTCGAAAACTACAGTGCCATTAATTCTTAGCTTCAAGAAGAGAACAAACACATATGACAAATTGAAGAGTGTACAGTATAGCATGTACACTTGGAAGAGTTAATCCAAATGGATAGTTGATAAGAGGACAATTTCACTCAAATAAAGCCTCAACTACAACAAGAGTTGTTATAGGAGGAGGAAGCCTTTGCAAAGCCCCAATATGTTATCCAAGAGTGATGATAAGCAAGGTGAATTTCCATTTTCACTATTGAAATCAACAACATGACTGAGACAACTTTGGTAAGCTCACTTAATAATTTTCATGAGAATTTTGGTGAATTTGAAAAGCATATTGTGGGAATTGGCTCAAAATTGTTGAGGCAGATGGGCTATGATATACAATGGCTAGATAAGAAAATACAATGCATCATAATATCCATTGTAGATGCACTAAGGTTCAAGAATGAAGCCTAGGTTTCAATGGAAAAGGAGAAAATTCCATGACCAAGAAGACCACTTTTGTGAAAGCAAAAGTCAAAATAGAGTTGGTCTTCTAATCAAAGGGAAGAATAAAAACAAATGAAGGTGGAAACCTAATATCACTTTAGCCTTATTATTATGGATTGAAGAAGGGAAATAACGAGAAAATATCAAAGACTCGTCATGTACCATCACTTAGAATAAGCAGAAATCAAATTAGTCAAAAGAAGATGAAGAACCATGGGTATGCATCAAAGAGGGAATCCCTTGTTTTTCATTATTGTAGGAAGAAAGGCCATAGGTACTTAGAGGTATGTTCATTCTATGGAAAAAAAAATTCCATTGTTTGGCATATTTCTTGGAGAAGAAAAGCCTCATTCCACATGCCAAATTTCATCCAAAGAAAAAGTGGCAACAAGACTTCCCCAATCCAATTGGAAACTGAGAGACACATGAAGAAAATGGATATTTTAAATGGTCCATACAATAGTGCCAAGAAATATCCAATGAGATAATATCAACATTAGAGGTTAGTGACACCAATAAGGCATAAAAGAGATTGATGTCAAGGGAAGCCATAAGTCAATTATTGTTTTTGATATTGCATCGAGAAAATGCATTCTCGAAGATGTTTCAGAGATTGACACGTGAAGGCAAATGACCTTGGGCGAGTTCTTGAGAACTTCATGATGTGATTGTAAGCATGTGTAGGGACAAAAGATTTGTTTCCAAGTTGAGAAACAATTTATCCTAACAAAAGAACACATACCACACTTTCCTTGTGGAATTTTTACTTGATTGAACAATGTGTTGGGGTCACACTAAACAAACACAGACCAACATTCAACTTAAATTCACTGATTTCCAACATTAATCATTTTTTAGTCTAAGAGAGATGGGAATAAATATTGATTACAAATTTTAGATATGGAGATTATTCAGAACCATGTTCTAGAAATGTGGACATAAGGCACATTGATCCAAATTGGGTTTTGTTGTTGCTACTACAACACCCTCCAAAATTTTGTCTTGCACCAAATTTTGGAGCCTACCTTGGTCTTGCATATTGTCATCGAAAACATTGACATCCATTATATGTGTTTTCTCTAATTATTTTGGTCCCTTTTGCAAGAAAAGAAAAATGTCGTCTTTTCACATGTTAAATGTCGCACAATGTATATGAGCTTGTTTTGGTGGTTTCAAGGGGTTACCTTTGTGTGAATGATTTGATCTTATCATGTAAACATATGTTGCACCCATTTCCAAAGTTGTAAGTATTGTCCCATAAGTGTCGTCACTGTCGTCGCAAAGTGTACCTTTAGTGTCGCACTTATCATGAGTTATTGCAAAGTTGTCGCACTGAGGGAAGTATGTTGTTCATGTTTCCTGGATGATTTATCTTGTTGTTCCATCAAGTGTTCTAATTGTGTGATCACAGTTGAGTCTTATCATTTATCCCATCAGTTTCATCGATCCCAGACTTAGTCAAATTATGAAAGCTCTCTAACCTCAAATTCTGAAAGCTCTCTAACCAAGAAACTTAGTCTCATTCGACCCTTCTGAACTACACATTACGTAGTCTCAACCCTCTGCCTACAACCTTGCCTCTTGACACTGCGCAATGCGCAGTTCCTGCCTCCCAGGACTATGCACTATCTAGTTTCAGTGCTCAAGCCTTGACTTTGGCCTCCGAAACTACACAATTCAGCCCTCCAGCCTAGCCTCAACTATGCATTGTGAAATCTTAGACCTCAAGCCTAGTCCTAGAGCTCCTAAGTTATGAAAGTTTTCAATCATCCAACCTCCTCTAACTTCCAAAACTGCGCAATAGGTTGAATCAGTGCTCAACCCATTAGCTTGGCTCACTGAGCTCTAAAACTGCACAATTTTCATTAGGGGGGTTTTGAGGTATAGAATGGGCCTCCTAAGGAAATTATAAAATAATAGTGGAAATAATAAAATAATATTAGGTTACATCATCAAAATTTAGAGGGAAAAAAGAAAAAACTATTTTTTTCAACTCGTATTTTCAACTTATCTTCCTATGGGCTTACTTAAATTTTGAGCGGTAACACTAGTTGAATGTAGAATTTGATTCCTCATCCAAGGAGTACCCATGTTGTATACTTTTGATGGACCCTACCACACGAAAAATGAGAAATACATTAATATATGTGACTACAATCACATTTTTCATGTATTTCTCATTTTTCGTGTAGCAGGGTCTATCGAAAGTATGCAGCATGGGTACTCCTTGGATGAGGAATTAAATTTTGCATACAATGAGTACTCCCACTCGAAATTTGAGTAAAACCTTAGGGAGATAAGTTGAAAATACGAGTTGAAAAAGTAGTTTTATTTATTATTTTTTAATCTTTTTACTTTTACTCCAAAAATGGCGAATCATCCCCCATAGTTGACATCACCATCTTGAATCCTATTGGTTCTTATAAAGTTATTTTGGTTGTACACTTTTCTTAGGAGGCCCATTTTATACCTCAATATTCCCCTAATGTTCAACATTCTGAGAAGGGATGCCAACTTCAGCAATAG
This sequence comes from Pinus taeda, assembly GCA_000404065.3. Lineage (NCBI taxonomy): Eukaryota > Viridiplantae > Streptophyta > Pinopsida > Pinales > Pinaceae > Pinus > Pinus taeda. The sequence goes on from APFE031358687.1 coordinate 242,818, forward strand.
CAGCAACCAGTTGACCAAGTCTGTGTAGAGCTCGAACGTTGTGCTGAATGTTGAGAGTATGGGCATGGACCAATATTATTTGTTTCATGAAGAGTGTCATTGAAGAAAAACATGCCTGCAATGGAACCACAATATGAATGCTCTAATTGTGCAGATTGTTGATACAATACTTTCTAATGAGCTAACTGAGTCGGTGGAAGAGAAGGAAGAAATTATTGCATCTAAAGAAATGGTGAGTGCAGGCCACATAGTGAATACACTCAGTTGTGTTTACGCAACTGAAAATAAAAGTGTACAATAACCACTTAGTGAGGACCTGGACCAAAATAAAAATAGTCGATACAACTTAAGAATCCAAGGGCCGATCTCTGAACAAGAGCTGACGAGGCATAAATTAAAAGAGCATTTGCTAAGGAATATCACACCACCCATCAACTCAACCTAGAACAATCAAAGCAAGTTTGGAAATGTGGTCACAACAAAAATTACTTCCGCAAACAGTAAAGGAAAGTCCATCATTCCGGAAGTAGAAAATAAGGTTACTCCTCTAGACACTTCGACAATGTCTCCTGCACTTGGTTATAATATCGTTGAATACATGAAGAAAGGTCACGCCAACATCTTACTCTTTGAACTTACAAGGATCGCGAGCCAGCAAGAAGTGCTTATTCGCACTCTTAAACAACTCGTCTCAGGTAACACCGCTTCTTCACAGAATTGATTTGGTAAGTCTTCTTGTCCCCTAGAATATGTGCTTACTGCTTTAACATTGGATGAAAATACACTCTGCCCTTCGTTTTTGTTAACATTTGAAATTTTCAATTATAATGTACACAATTCCTTAGTTGATTCTAGTGCATCAATGAATGTGATGCCTCTATTTGTAGCTAATAAAATTAATGCAAAATGGAATAAAATAGATGCACAGATCATTTAGCTGGACAAGACCCTTGTCCATGCTATCGGTGAACTCAGAACTATTCTTATCCTCCTATCATTCGAACGACGGGTTCACTAGTGTAAAAATATAGTAGTTGTGGACATATTGGAAGCATACAGTGTATTTTTAAGTAGAGACTAGTCCAAAAAACTACAAGGGGATTTTTCTATGGACTAGTCACATTCATAGTTTCTATATAAGGGAAGAAATAACCAAATATGAGTGGACTCAGAGCCCTGCATGAAACATACTGTTACACCCTTTGAGGGAAAAAAATGAACCAGTTGCTTTCGCAAATCTAATACTTGGAAATTTCTTTCTAGAAACTAATCTTGAGTGTTATCTTTCCCAACCATCCCCAGTCCCACTTGACATGTAGTTGGATCTCCTTCCTATTCAAATTGGCATAAACGACTTATCTACAGTAAGTAGTAATAGTAGTAGTAATACTAGTGTAGGCCTAGCTCTTTTACATATATTGTTTAGATTTTGTACTTTGACAATTCAAATATGCAGGAGGGATCTGGAGCCAGTTTTGTTTTAGTAGACCCGTGACATAGGAAACACCTGATCTCAAGTCTCTTGGAATTCGAGTGCAAAAACAACATGACAAAATATGAAGCAATCATCTTTGGTTTACAAAAGGTCATCGACCCCAATCTTGGAGTCCTCAAAGCAATAGGTGACTCTGAAGTTGTCATATAATAGGTATGCAATACTATTCAATGTGTGTCACCTCATCTGAAAGGTTATCAACAAGAGGTATGGCATTTGATTTCTCATTTCCAAGATTTTAATATTATATATGTTCCTAGAATGCATAATGCAATTGCGGATGCATTAGAAAATGTTGTCACTAGGTTATCACTGCTTAGGGACAGTTTTTTCTGTTGAAATTATTTATAAGCCATATGTCACTGACAATATCACTAATTTACACGTCTTCAATGATGACCGCAATAAATATTGGAATAGAAAAAGATCTAAATTTTTCAACCTCGGTACTTGTTGCACACCACAAGAGTGACAATATTTCATCTTCATATTCAAATAGTACCAAAATGTTTTTGTGTGGACATATGATGAGCTAAAAACTTATGACACGTGAATGATATAGCATGTTATCCTAATCAAGGAAGGGCCCAACCCTTTTCAATAGAAGTTTCGAAAGGTACATCCGACGCTTGAGCTGCCGATTCAAAAGGAGTTAAGGAAGTTGTTGGATGCTTAGATCATATAAAAAGTGTGACATTCAACCTGAGTATCTAATCTATTACCAGTCAGGAAGAAGTCTAGGGAAATTCGCTTGTGTGTTTATTTCTGAAACTTGAATCGTGCCTCAGACAAAGATAACTACCCTATGTCGTCCATGGAAAATATATTGAAGATAGTATTGGGGTCAAAGATGTTCTCCTTGCTTGATGGTTATTCAATATACAACCAGGTTCTTGTCTTAGAGCCTAACACACTAAAAACAACATTCTTCACTAAGCGGGGCACATTCGCATTTTGAAGAATTCCATTTGGGTTAGTCAATGCAGGTGACATTTCAACACACAATGGACATTGCATTTCGTGGACTGATTGGGCAAAGCCTAGCGGTGTATCTCAATGATGTCACAATGTTCTCTAAGAAGAGATCCGACCACTAATGCCATTTGAAGAAAGTATTCAAGAAATGTCGGAAGTACGGATATCCCTTAAACCTAAGAAAAGTATTTTTGCAGTGTCCGAGGGTAATCTCTTAGGCCACATTATTGTCAAAAGTGGGATTAAAGTAGAAATTGAGAGGTTTAGAGCTATCACATAGATTCTCTTCCTAGTGAATAAGAAATTTATGCAGTCCTTCCTGGGGAAGATTAATTTTCTCTACAAGTTCATCTCTGATTACGGTCAAATTGTGAAACCTATGCAGGAGATGGTAATGAAGGATGCATTATACAAGTGGGACAAAAGGGATAAGAACGCATTTTCCCTTATCAATCGGGTTATCATAGAAGCACCAACCTTGTACATCCCAGATTTCAAGAAATATTTTTTTCTCTACACTTTTGCTTCTAACACTTCTCTTGCTCCTTTGCTCACACAAAATGATGATCAAAATAATGAGCGTTTGAAATCTTTCATGAGTGCTAGCCTAAAGGGACATGAACTTAAATATCCCACCATTGATAAGTAAGTGTATGCAATCTACAATGTGGTAAAACACTTCTGACCATACCTCTTGAAGAATAATTGCATTATCTTTGTTTCGCACCCAACAGTTAGATCATTGTTTTCCCAACAAGAGTTGGGTTAAAGAAGAGCGAAATGGATGACGAGTCTACAAGCGTATGACTTAGAATTAAAACTAGTTCACATGATCAAGGGCAATGGTTTATTTCGTCTAGCAGGATAAGCGGTAGATGTAAGAGAAGAAGATCCATCTGGATGGGAGTAGGAAATAAAATTGTATAATGTTGAGAAAGCTTCCCCCACTATTATCGCAACCTCTTGGTATGTTCATGGGTGCCAGTATCTTGAGCACAACATAGTTCCCTCACACTTATCTACACGACAAAAGAGGCCACTTAGACTAAAATCATTATCTTATCAGTTGGTACATGGGGTTCTTTACAGAAAGCACCATAATGGAGTACTGCTCGGGTGCTTGGAAGCACACGATTTAGAGAAAGTATTGTGTGATATCCACAATGGACCTACCATGGGACACTTTGCAGATGACACAACAATGCATAAAGTTATACAGGTCAATTTCTGTTGGCCCACATTATTCAAAGGTTCTCACACATATGCCTTCAAGTGTCATGTCTGTCAGAAGTGTGCCGACTGAAACAAGAAGTCACCCCATTGCATCCTATTGTAGTGGAAAAATTAGTTCAACAATGGGACCTAGATGTTATTGGTGAAATCTTCCCCCAATCATCAAAGAAACACCACAACATTCTCACCATGACAGACTACTTCATGTGGTGAGAAAAAGTGGTTCCACTAAAGCAAGTGAATGATTAGGAAGTCACCAGCTTCCTTAAGAAGAATATCATTTCAAGGTTTGGCATTCCAACTTCACTTGTTTTTGATAATGAAACATACTTTTCATCGCTAAGATTTATGATTTTGCATTGGAAAATGGAATTGTATTGAAAAATTCAACTAGCAAGGGAATGGTCTTGCTAAGTCTACAAACAAGAACCTTATTCGTATCATTAAGAAGACCATTTTCTTTGAACAAAGGAATTGGCACTTCTCTTTGGTGAATTCCCTATGGGCTAATGAAGTCACACCAAAACCTTCTCTAAATACATCTCCTTAGTTCCTCGTGTACGGAAAAGAAGCCATGTTACCCCTAAACATATATTTGCCTACCCTTCAACTTTCACAAGAATTGCAAGGAAATTTATGCTTATTGGTTCAACGTATCATAAACACCCTTTGCAATCTATAGGAAGAAAGAAAAAAGGCCAAAGAAGATTTTTCTCTTCACCAAATTTGTATTAAGAGCTGGTTAGATAATAAGTTTGCAAGGAAGAATGAATTTGGTGTAGGTGACTTAGTTTTGAAGTGGGACAAATACCATGAGGATACAGGAAAACAAACTAAGTTGCAATCCTTGTGTGTTGGACCATTCACTATACGCGAAAATCTTGGCCAACACACATATCATCTTCAATAACTAGACAGGAAGATTGACTCTCTTCTTGTCAATGGCCAAGACTTAAAACAATATTTTCAATGATGATCTGTGGTTGTGCCCTACCCTATGCACATAGTTTCTTGTTTGTTTGGTCTTATTCTTGTTTTCTTTTTTGTAAGTAAGCATCATGTGTGAACGTGTTTTCTGGCTTCTTTGTGTATGGCTAAGTTAAAAAGAGTCTTGTGACGATATAGAAATTTGGTTAACCTTCGGTCCTCCTTCTTTGTGTCGATTATATATTTTGGTCAATGATGTCCTGCCGAAAAATACAATCTATCTGAAAGGAGAGTTTTTTTTTTAACCATGATACTTGTGTCGATTCTAAAAACCTTATGCCCATACTCCGTTCATTATGTTTCGGTGTTTTCATGCTTATCCAATCAATAGAGGAGGAAAATGGGAAAAAATCAAACGAGAAAACCTAAATCATAGGGATCTATATGCTTCTTTGAAGGAATAACCTCTCCTTCTCTCAATAATTTGAGATCCCTCTTTTTCCCATAAAATGAATAAGTGCCTATGCACAGTTCTCTTTAAATATATAAATAAAGGCAAAATAAGAGAAAGGATTCCGACGCAGAGAGGTGAAGCAAGCAACTCCGCTAGGGTACTGTCCAGGCTCACTAGCAGTGGAGAAATGTTTGTGTTCTTATAGTGACTCCGTTAGGGTACTATACATGCCTGCTAGTAGTGGAGCACCACCAGAGATGAAAAACTATACTCTGAAAATCTAAAGCTCACAAACTACACTACCCTTTCCAATTTGAAACATTGCGATATTGTTGAATCTCATGATTGTGTTCAAACCCAGAAGGAACAAATGGGACCATTTTTGTTCATGGGGTAAGTGGGGAATCCAAAGTAATCTGCATGATGAATCAATACTCTCTGAAGAGTTGATACTCTACACAGAAGAGTCAAGCAAGACAGAGAAGCTGGAATTCTACCAGTGTGTCGCTAAGTGTTGTCGCTACTACAACACCCTCCAAAATTTTGGCCTGCACCAAATTTCAGAGCCTATATTAGACTTGCATATTGTCATTGCAAACATTGAAATCCATTGTATGTGTTTTATCTAAGTATTTTGGTCCCTTTTGCAAGAAAAGAAAAATGCCATATTTCCACATGTTAAGTGTCACACAATGTATATGATCATGTTTTGTGGTTTCAAGGGGTTACCTTTGTGTGAATGAGTTGATCTTACCATGCAAACATACATCGCACCCATTTCCAAAGTTGTGAGCATTGTCACACAAGTATCGTCATGGTCGTCACAAAGTTGTCGCACTAAGGGAAGTATGTTGTTCATGTTTCCTGGATGATCTATGTTGTTTTTTCATCAAGTGTTCTAAGTGTGTGATCAAAGTTGAGTCTTATCATTGTTCACATTAGTTTCATCGATCCCACAATTAGTCAAATTTAGAAATATTTCTAACCAAGCAACTTAGCCTCATCCGACCCTCCTAAAATGCGCATTGCATGGTCTCATCCCTCTAGCTGCAACCTTGCCTCTTGAAATTGTGCAATGTGTAGTTCTTGCCTCCCAGGATTGTGCATTGCATAGTTTCAGTGCTCAAGCCCAAACCTTGGCCTCCAAAATTGCACAATTGAACCCTCCAGCCTGGCCTCAATTTCACATTACATAGACTTATATCTCAAGCCCAGTCCTTGAGCTCCTACTCTTCATAATTGCGTAGTCACCCAACCTCTTCTACCTTCCATAACTGTGCAGTAGGCTAAATCAATGCTCAACCCCTTATCCTGGCTCATTGATCTCCCAAAATACTTAATTTTCTTCCTACGTCCTTCAGTCTCAAGGCTCAAGCTTCACCCCTGACTTCCTAAGTTGCACAATTTTGCAGTCACTAAGCCTCCCCCTCAGCCTACCACCCAGTTTCGTCTTAGTCAATGGATCAACATGTAACATCTTAGACTAGGGGTTTATCAGACTAATGTCATCTTGTCATGATTTAAATGTAGATGTAGATACTCTATCATACCATGACAGGATGACGAAGAAGGAGACGGAGAAGGGAAACATGTTGAAATACATCTTTGTAGTTGATTATGCAAGCTAGTCAATCAAGAGAAAGCAAAAGGACACCAATTTTCAACCGCAACTCAAGACCTGATATCACTGAAGACTCCTTACCTCTAATCCATATGGAGGTGGGTAGAAGAGCATTCCCAAGAAGACACATAGCAAGGAGCAGCAAGAATGGCTTGAAATTACCATGTCATTAAGAAGCCCGTGTTAGTAGTGACATGTTTTTCATACGCCACATAATTCTTGTGGATTATGTAATTTATTATTTGAAAATATATTGTAAAGTGGAATTCCAAAGGACATATACAAAATCTGAAGAGTCATGTAAAGTTAAAATTCATAGGAAGTCAAAAAGTCATGAGGGTAGTCAAATATTCACAAGGGAGGTGAAGCATCACCCCATTGGTTATATATACACCCTCCTTTGATGAGCAAAGGGATTTTCACCTTGGCTCATTCCGCAAGGAATTAGAGAGACAAGCTAGTTCTTTTGAGGAGCAAGTGGTGGCCCCAACACTCCATTATTGGAGTTAGTGTTGTTCGATGTATACATGTGTCATGGAAATTTTACTTAATATGTGAAGTTTGATGGCCAACACGTTCTTCATGCATGGATTATGAATATTTGTAAGACTATTCTGTAAATTTTTATGGTTCATGTTTTCTTTCATGTGTACTATAGTTGAACTATTTTAGTTATTTTAGTGCTTATCATATTAAGAATGTTCTGTATTGGTTGCAATGACCATCGCATATTTGTGGAATATTCCATTGGATGTTAGAAGAACCTTGACACACCTACAACCGAACAATCACTTCCTCCTTCCCTCCGCAATAGAAGAACCTTGGGACACCTACAACCGAACACTCATCAGGCACATATTTGTTCCTCTCTCTTGTTGACAGTTAAAGCTAAGGAAAATCTTTAATAAATCGGCAACTGGTCCATATTCCGGATGGGGCTCCTATCCCAAACGATATGAGGTTTAATTGGGACCACATATTGGGGAGGCCCATTAAATGTTGGAGGGTTCAACACCATCAATAGGTTCCTTAAGGATTTTGAAAACCAAAAAAACTCACTGAGGAGGCATGATCCAAAATGGATCGGAACAAATAAATGGTTGTAAGAGTTAGTATCTGTGAGCCAATTTGACAATTAATGAATGTTAGATAAACTATTAAAACAATGCAAGTATAAAATCAAATGAGAGAAAAGAGGAAAAAAATAGAATAAATGAACACAAATAAAATATGAGGAAAAAGATTGAGAAATAAAAAGTCATGCTTTTCATCATTCCCATTTCCCCAACTTTCCTTATATCTCCCTATACTTTCACTCCCAAAATACCTTTTGTTGGCTAGGGGATGAGAATGCATAGAGACAATTATAGGCTACATTGTACTAGAGATTGCTGAAGTGAAAATTTAGCATACCATTCAATGTTTATTTTCCACTTGGGTTTCCAAAGTAAACACAATGTCCATTGTATCTTGATTTGTTGTAAGATATCTTCATGGTTATGGTGTATGGTGCTGAAAATTGTAACTAGGTTCAGTGTTCGTAATGACCTAATTGTAATCATGACATTGTATATTCTTTATTAAGAAAGAAAAAAGGAAGAAAGAGAGATTATATTTTAATTTGGAGTATGGGTTTCATACTCAAGTTTGAGTCAAAAGCATGTTCTTCATGCTTTTAGTTTTTCTAGGTCTTTGTAGGATAAAGAATAATATTGGTCATTTGTCATAGTCCCATTTGGACTCATTGTAATAAAGAAAGATATTTATTCTATCAATAAAATCCATCTTGTATCCCAAGGCCAAGTTAGCCCAAGAGCAAATCAATTCGACCCAAGGGAGGGTTATTTGACCCCTCAAGAAGGTTATAAATACAAGGAGAGTGACCTCATTTGAGACACTCACTCAAGAAAAGTTTGATTTGAAATAGTGAAGGAGAAGAAGAGCTAGAAGGAAGAGCAAAATAAGGGACAATCAGAGTTTCTTGGGCTAATCTCTTTCTCTCTCCCCACATGTGCAAAGTTAGGGTTTTTTTAAAGTAGTTGCATGAAGCCAAAATTGCAGGGCCAAAAATTTGAGGATCAGTTGCAGGGCCAAAATTATGGGATGAAATTGTAGTAGGTCGAAGTTTGGAAGTTGCCTTGGGGAAGATCCTCTTGGGGGTTGACTCGGTGCTTGGTAGAGTTGTTGGCTTTAGTATTTGGGTCTTGGAAGTCTCTTTGTAAAGAATAATCTAAAGAATAAGAGAAGCATTTTTTTGGAATTTCCCTTTGGAGAGGTTTTTCCCTAGCTTGGAGCATATATCTTGTATACTTTGTCTTATTGTGATCTTCATTATTTTGGTAATTTCTTGATGAACATGAACTAATAAAGTAATTAAATGCCAACATATATCACAAGTAATTATCAAGTTAAGGAAAATCATCTATAATACATAGTCTCTTGATTTTCCAACATGGTATTATAGCTAAGGTGCAAGAAGGAGACTGAAGATCACATTCTAGTTAGCACTATGACAAGAATTGTAAGGAAGGGTTTAAAGATTCTTAGGAATATCGCTACATCTATCAAGGATTGCATATTGAGGATCATCTCTAAGATTATGAAGGAAGTAATAGATGGAAGTTTATTCTTTGCTTTATCTGGCACTTTCAAGGACGAGAATGTATGGGTTATTGACTGTGGTGCCTCCAAACATATGACGAGAAATGCAGCCAACTTCAAACCCTATCTAAAGGAAACTCCTCTCATTCAATCAGACTTAGAGATAAGAAGAGATATCCAGTGAAGGGCATTAGATCTACTTCGTTGGAGCTCGAGTCTAGTGGAAGCATTCACCTTAAAAACATTTTATATGTCTTAGGTTTGAAGAAAAACATACTTTCTATGTCTTATCTAGAGGATAATAGTGATATAGTTGCTTTTATTGATGGAAATCTTTTGGTTTAGGGTAAGGGCTCTAGTATTGATGATGCTAGGGTGATTGGGATTCATGAGGACATTATATAGACTTTTTACACCTTTATCTCATGCCCTAGTCCACTTAAATGTGAGTCCTTCCGAACTATGGCATAGAAGGTGTGGACACCTTCATTTTAAGATTTTTCCATCTCTAAGTCAAATGGTCAATGGCATCCCCGAATTGAAGGAATAACATGAAGGGACCTATAAGGGATGTTGTCTAGGAAAGAACATGAAGAAGCCATTTGCAAGAAGCGATATCAGATCTAAGGAAGTTTTAGATCTCATACATTCAGATGTATGTGGACCTGTGGCAGTTAAGTCTCTTGGTGGGAAACAATAGTATGTAACCTTGATTGATGATTTCTCAAGAAATACTTGGTTATACCTTCTCAAGAACAAGGATGAGCTATTCAAAAAGTTTCAGGAGTTTAACAATTAAGTGGAGAACCTAATCAAGAGAAATATCAAGACTCTAAGGTTAGAAAATGGTGGAGAATGCACCTCCAAGGAATTGATACCTTTCTGCAAGGACACAGGGATCAAAAGGTAGCTTATCATTCCTTATAATCCTGAACAAAATGGCATGGCTAAATGGAAGAATATTATTATTTAAGAAAGTGTCAGGGCCATGCTAAATGATCAAGATCTCCTTCAATTCTTATGGGGAGAGGAATGTATGACAATTTTTTACTTTTAGAATTGAAGTCTTCACAATATCCTCAAAAACGTGACTCTAGAAGAAGCATTTACAAGAAAGAATATACGTATGGATCACCTTCAAATATTTGGGTGTACTGTGTATATTCATATACCCAAGGACAAGATAAATAAGTTGGAGCATACCAATATAAAGGGAATCTATGTTGGGCATAGTGCTTCATCAAATATGTATAAAATATATATTAAGGAGGATCGTCGAATTGAAGTAAGAAGGGATGTCATCTTTGATGAGAGCATAGATTACAAGAAATCAAAGGATGTTCCGGTTGACTCAGATGAAGAAGATATACCTATCTTTGAGGATATCTCAAGGGAAAATGATGGTCAATTTCAAACATCTACTCAAGAAGATGTTGAAGGTCCTAGCCTAGCCTATACAACAAGAAATTGTTCTAGAAAATCGAAAAGGACCTGCTTGGTTGAGAACTAATCTACAAGAAGCAAAGGGGCATACAGCTTCGAGGACCTTCAAGGAAAGTAAAATACCAAAGAGGTATTATGGGTATGTTTCAAATATGACAAATCTTATTGAAGCGAAAATCTCCTCCTATGAAGATGTAGCTAAACATCAAGAGTGGAGGAATGAAATGCAGGAAGAATACCGATCCATAATGAAGAATGATGTTTGGGAGATTGTCCCTAGACCAAGTGATAAATATATAGTCACTTCAAAATTGATTTACAAGATAAATCACTCTGCATATGGGAGCATTGATAAATACAAAGAAAGGTTTGTAGAAAGAGGCTTCTCACAAAAAGAAGGGATGATTACGAGGAAACCTTTTCTCCCACAACTAGATATACAACAATAAGATCACTTATTTCATTGGTTGATACTATGGGATGGAATATCCATAAAATGGATGTCAAGACAAATTTCCTAAATGTGACCATTAATGAGGAAGTTTACATTGATCAACCTCAAGTATTTGAAATAAATTAGAGGCAGGCTCATGTTTTTCGGTTAAAGAAATCTCTATATGGCTTAAAGCAAGCACCTAGAGCTTGGTATGCAAGAATGGATCCATATCTATTGAGAATTGGTTTTACCAAGAGTTTTGTAGACCCTAACCTATACATCAAGGTGGTCCAAGGTGAACCAATCAGCATACTCTTGTATGTGGATGATCTACAAGTCACATGTGTATAGCATCAAATTCGAGAATGTAATAAGCGGTGAGCAGCCAAGTTTGATGTGAAGGATATTGGGATTATGCATTATTACTTGGGACTAGAAGTTTGGAAGAAGCCAAGTGAGATATATTTTGGTCAAGGTAAATATGTGATCAAGATACTTCAAAAGTTTGGCATGATGTATAGGAAGCCTATGATGACTCTTGTGATTACTAATTCAAAGAAGTTAAGGAGTTCATAGTCTAGTCTAGTGGGTTCTATAATACATAAGCCTCTTGATTTTCCAACATGGTATTAGAGCTAAGGTGCAAGAAGGAGACTGAAGATCACATTCTAGTTGGCACTATGACAAGAATTGTAAGGAAGGGTCTCAAGATTCTTGGGAATCTTGCTACATCTATTAAGAATTGCATATTGAGGATCATCTCTAAGATTATGAAGGAAGTAATAGATGGAAGTTTATTCTTTGCTTTATCTGGCACTTTCAAGGACGAGAATGTATGGGTTATTGATCGTGGTGCCTCCAAACATATGACGAGAGAATGCAACCAACTTCAAACCCTATCTAAAGGAAATTCCTCTCATTCAATCAGACTTAGAGATAAGAAGAGATATCCAGTGAAGGTCATTAGATCTACTTCATTGGAGTTCGATTCTAGTGGAAGCATTCACCTTAAAAACATTTTATATGTCCTAGGTTTGAAGAAAAACTTACTTTCTATGTATTATCTAGAGGATAACAGTGATATAGTTGCTTTTGTTGATGGAAATTGTTTGGTTTAGGGTAAGGGCTCTAGTATTGATGATGCTAGGGTGATTAGGATTCATGAGGGGATATTATATAGACTTTTTACACCTCTATCTCATGCCCTATTCCACTTAAATGTGAGTCCTTCCGAACTATGGTATAGAAGGTGTGGACACCTTCATTATAAGATTTTTCCATCTCTAAGTCAAATGGTCAATGGCATCCCCAAATTGAAGGAAGAACATGAAGGGACCTGTAAGGGACGTTGTCTAGGAAAGAACATGAAGAAGCCATTTGCAAGAAGAGATACCAGATCTAAGGAAGTTTTAGATGTCATACATTCAGATGTATGTGGACCTATGGTAGTTAAGTCTCTTGGTGGGCACCAATAGTATGTAAATTTCATTGATGATTTCTCAAGAAAGACTTGGTTATACCTTATCAAGAACAAGGATGAACTATTCAAAAAGTTTCAGGAGTTTAATGATGAAGTGGAGAACCTAATCAAGAGAAATATCAAGACTCTAAGGTTAGAAAATGGTGGAGAATACACCTCCAAGGAATTGATACCTTTCTGGAGGGACACAGGGATCAAGAGGTAGCTTATCATTCCTTATAATCCTGAACAAACTGGCGTGGTTGAAAGGAAGAATATAATTATTTAAGAACGTGTCAGGGCCATGCTACATGATCAAGATCTCCCTCAATTCTTATGGGGAGAGGCATGTATGAATTTTTTTTACTTTCGGAATCGAAGTCTTCACAATATCCTCAAAGACATGACTCTGGAAGAAGCATTTACAGGGAAGAAGATAAATATGGATCACCTTCAAATTTTGGGTGTCCTATGTATATGCATATATCCAAGGGCAAGATAAATAAGTTGGATCATACCAATATAAAGGGCATCTGTGTTGGGCATAGTGCCTCATAAAATGCGTATAAAATATATGTTAAGGAGGATCGTTGAATTGAAGTAAGAAGGGATGACATCTTTGATGAGAGCATAGATTACAATAAATCAAATGATGTTTTGGTTGACTCTGATGAAGAATAGATACCTATCTTTGAGGATATCTCAAGGGAAAATGATGGTCAATTTCAATTATCTATTCAAGAAGATGTTGAAGGTCCTAGCCTAGCATATGAAACAAGAAATTGTTCTAGAAAATCGAAAGAGACTTGCTTGGTTGAGAACTACTGTACAAGAAGAAAAGGGGCATACAACATCAGGGACCTTCAGGGAAAGTAAAATACCAAAGAGGTATTATGGGTATGTTGCAAATGTGATAAATCTTATTGAAGCGAAACTCTCCTCCTATGAAGATGTAGCTAAACATCAAGAGTGGAGGAATGCAATGTAGGAAGAATACCGATCCATAATGAAGAATGATGTTTGGGAGATTGTCCCTAGGCCAAGTGACAAATATATAGTCACTTCAAAATGGATTTACAAGATAAAGCACGCTGCATATGGGAGCATTGATAAATACAAAGAAAGGTTTGTAGAAAGAGGCTTCTCACAAAAAGAAGGGATGATTACGAGGAAACCTTTGCTCCCACAACTAGATATACAACAATAAGATCACTTATTTCATTGGCTGCTACTATAGGATGGAATATCCATAAAATGGATGTCAAGACAACTTTCCTTAATGGGACCATTAATGAGGAGGTTTACTTTGATCAACCTCAATTATTTGAAATAAATTAGAGGCGGGCTCATGTTTTTCGGTTAAAGAAATCTCTATATGGATTAAAGCAAGCACCTAGAGCTTGGTATGCAAGAATGGATCCATACCTATTGAGAATTGGTTTTACCAAGAGTTTTGTAGACCCTAACCTATACATCAAGGTGGTCTAAGGTGAACCAATCAGCATACTCTTGTATGTGGATGGTCTACAAGTCACATGTGTAGAGCATCAAATTCAAGAATGTAATAAGCAGTTAGCAGCCAAGTTTGATGTGAAGGATCTTGGGATTATGCATTATTACTTAGGACTAGAAGTTTGGAAGAAGCCAAGTGAGATATATCTTGGTCAAGGTAAATATGTGATCAAGATACTTCAAAAGTTTGGCATGATGGATAGTAAGCCTATGATGACTCTTGTGATTACTAATCTAAAGAAGCTAAGGAGTTCATAGTCTAGTCTAGTGGATTCTACTTGCTACATACAGTTTATTAGGTCCTTGATGTTCTTGGTAAATACAAGACCAAACATTTGTTTTGCAATGAATGTCCTCATTTAGTTTCAGATGGATCCAAAAAATGAGCATTGGATTGTAGCTAAGCATATCCTAATATATTTGCATGGAACCTAACAACACTGCCTTCGGTATACTGGTAATGAAAGCTAACTCATGAATATATATATATATATATATATATATATATATATACATATGTTCATTGGGGTGGTGGCAGTGAGATAGATGGAAGAAGCACAACAGGTGGATTCTTTAGCCTAGGGTATTCCATGGTCTCATGGATGAGAAAAAAGCAAGATACAGTTGCTATGAGTAGTGTTGAAGCTAAATATGTTGTTGCAAGCGACGTCTGTCAGAAAGTAGTTTGGCTAAGGAAGTTATGATTAGACTTGTTTGAAGGACCATTTAGCCCTACACAATACATTGTGATAATGAAAGTTATCTAAGATTGATATAAGACTGGGTGTTTCATGCTAGGACGAAGCATATAAACAACAACTACCACTTTGTCAGAAGCTTGGTACGAGATGGGGTCATGGAGTTGCACTATCTACCTACATATGAACAGGTAACAGATATTTTGACTAAAGCATTACCAAACAAGAAGCTTGAATACCTGAGAGGTAAGCTTGGTTTGGTGGATATCTCTTCCCTAATTGAGAGGGAGTGATATTGGATAGTTCTTGTCTTTATGGGTTAGGCACTAGAATAGAACTAATAACTGTAAGTCTTAGTGAAGGCCATAAAGAAAGAATGGAGTCTGGAGGATTGGATAAGCATCTAAAGGTTGAAACTTCTTATGGAATAGAGAATCTAGGAAAAAGAAGTTGTTAACCAACAATCTTTGAGGATGGGGTAGGGCATACAAGATAAGAGTAGTCAAAGAGGACTTATATTCTTTGAGGATTCAAGATTGGAAATCTAAGATAAGAATAGTCCTAAAAGGACATACCCGGTGAACATTCAAATGGGGTATGTGCCTTAGAGGTAGTGTGGCAACTCACGTAAAGCCTCCTAGCATAACACTCTCGAATAAGGATGATCTTGTCTGTTTATTGCCTTCAAGGACAATGTTGGTTATGATAAAGATGCTTGACAAAGATGGCTTATTAATCCAACTCTTCTCATCAGAATGCTTCAAGATTGGGATTCCTTGTACCACATAATGGGATTATAAATACCTCCCTAGTTAAGAGGTTGTGTTGAAAATTGTAACTAGGTTTGGTCTTCATAATGACCTAATTGTAATCATGACATTGTATATTCTTTATAAAGAAAGAAAAAGGAAGAAAGAGAAATTATATTTTATTTTGGAGTATGGGTTTCTCACTCACGTTTGATTCAAAAGCATGTTCTTCGTGTTTTTAGGTTTTTTAGGTCTTTGTAGGATAAATAATAATATTGGCCATGTGTCATAGTCCCATTTGGACTCATTGTAATAAAGCAAGATATTTTTCTATCAAGAAAATCCATTTTGTATCCCAACACCAAGTCGACCCAAGAGCAGATCAAGTCAGCCTAAGGGAGGGCTATTCGACCCCTCAAGAAGGCTATAAATACAAGGAGCTTGACGACATTTAAGACACTCACTCAAGGCAAGTTTGATTGGCAATAGCAAAGGAGAAGAAGAGATAGAAGGATGAGGAAAAGAAGGAAGATTCAAAGTTTCTTGGGCTCTCTCTCTCTCCACACGTCCGAAGTTAGGGTTTCTGTGAAGCTACAATTGTAGGAAGTTGAAATTGTAGGGCTGAAATTCTAAGGAGCAATTGCATGGCCGAAATTCTAGGACAAAATTGCAGTAAGTCGAAGTTTGGAAGTTGCGTTAGGGAAAATCTTTTTGGGGGTTAACTTGGTGCTTCATAGGGTTGTTGGATTTGGTCTTTGGGTGATGGAAGTCTCTTTGTAAAGCAGATTCTAAAGAAGAAGAGAAGCATTTTTCTAGCTTTTCCCCTTGGAAGGGCTTTGCCCTGGCTTGGAGCATATATCTTGTGTACTTTGTCTTGTTGTGATCTTCATTGTTTTGGTAATTTCTTGATGAACAAGAACTAATAAAGTAATTAAAGTCCAACATATATCACAAGTAATTATCAAGTTAAGGAAAATCATTTATAATACATAACTTTCCTAATTTTCTAACATAAAACTATGTCAAGATTATTGTCGCTTATTTAAGGTTAATTGTTGTTATTAGTTGCATTCATGGCTATAATGAAAACATAGTTACCAATCAAATAGGTACTGTACCGAGTTCTCACTTTTTAGAGGTAGCAAAAAAATCATCCGATTATGAAAAGTGTTGATTAAGATACACATTTTTTTGGAGCATATTTTTTACAGTTCAAAATTTCTTAATGAACATTTTTTTTTAAATGTCAGTGCCTTTCATGTTGATTTTGAAAAGCGTTGATGTGACATCAACCCTTTTTTTGGGCTTATTTTTGACATTCTAAATTTTCTGATATATTAATTATGGATAGTTTTTTTTTAAATGTTGGTGATTTTCATGAGGATTTTGAGAAGTGTCGATGCAACATAAACCTTTTTTTCCCGGGGACATGTTTTTGACATTTTAAACTTTTTTGTCTCAAGTATACACATTTTTTTAAATATTGGTTATTTAACCATTTTTCAAGTTTTCCTCTTCTTCTTTCTTCTTCGTAAAATGCTTATTTATAAGGGTTTTCAAGTTTGTGTTTTTTATTTTTCCTTACAATATTTTGTTATAATGATTTTTTTTTATTTTTTTTGCAAAAGTTTAAAAAAATAATAAGTACATATTAAAAAATAAAACATGACCAAAACAAATATAAAATATATATTATAACAACACACACAACACAAAATCAAACATAAAAATGTAAAACAAAAAACAAAAATGAACTCTTAAAAAAATAAAAATAAAAAAAAATTAGATAATTATTATTAAAAAAATCATTAAAATTAAATAAATAAAACATTAAAATTAAATTTAAATTAAAAAAATTAAAATAAAATATCATTAAAAAAACCAACTTATTATTTTATATAAACACTTATTATTTTTATAATAAACACATACTAGAAAAACATTTAAACTATTTACAAAAAATATGCCCAAGCCACATATTTAATTTTTTAATATTGAAATTAGTTTTTTTTTGAGTTTTTAATGATTTTTTATTTTTATATTTTTTATATTTGGCTTAATTTTATTTTAATGTATTTTTTTAATTTTCAATTATCCAATTGCTATATTTATTTGTATTTTAATTATTTTTAATTATTTTTATTAATTTTTTTCTTAAATTGATGATGATGATTAACGTTCACTAAGACCAATGCGGTCAATCAGGACTTAAGAAGGAGAATCTGATTGCAATTCTTTATAATCTTATTTCTCTGCTCAAAAAGAAGGGAAGGAAGTGCACCAAGATCACTATAGTTGGGCTGACTAAGTCAAGAAGATTGGAAGTGTGACAGATGTTAGAGAAATGAGAGTGGATGTGAGTAATGGTTGAACAATCTAAAAGAAAGTGTTTTTCATCCTCCACTTTCTTAGAATCGTAAAGCTGACAAACTCTATCATCGCAGGGAGTCTTGGGAGTAGACCACTGCCCGATTTCACTCCGAAGTTCATGAAAGTTAATTCTAATCTTAGTGATGTTCATCTTTTTCTTTGAGTTGGTCCAAATAGAAAGATAATTCTGGTTTTCCATAGTGGGGTTGATATGTTTTTAGGAAATATTTTTTGATTATATATATATATATATATATATATATATATATTAATGAGTTTATTTTTTTATTTTTTACATTTTTTATGTTTTGATTTTTGGTGGTATATATACCTATATATTATAGAATATAGATATATCATTTTTTAAATTTATATATATTTTTTATTTACTTATATTTTAGTCCTTTTTTTAGTTTTAGTTTTAAGTTTTTTCAATATATTTTTTTTTATCTGCAGGGTCTATGTCGATTTTCAACTAGCAATCTGATCTCATCATGTGTCAATTTGATAGTTGATTTTAAAGTTTTCGTTGTAATGGATCAAGTCTACCTCCACAGTGTGTTAATTTCACGGTTGATTTTTAAGTTTCCAATGCAATGGGTCGAGTTTGCTTACACTGCGTGTTAATTTGATTGTCGATTTTTAAATTTTCGTTGAAATGTGTCAAGTTGTCTTTGGGTAATATTTTAAAATAGCTATATTTTTAGCATTTGAAAAAGAAATTACTTTTGGTATAATGATTCTTTCACTTAGATGTTCATTTAAAAAAAGTAATTAGTCATATAGTTTTTCCATAATGACATTGTTGAAATATGCTGAAAACTTCAAGGTTTTTGTAGTTATGATATTTGGATTTAATTCCATGGTTGAAAATTTGTCAAAATTTGAAGCTTTTTTTGAGTCATGATATTTTATCTTTAATATGATGGTTGAAAACAGTTATAAGTATTTTATCTTTAATACTATGACTAAAAATTGTTGGAATTATAAGGTTTTTGGGAGTCAGATATTTTATCTTTAACGTCATTGCTAAAAAATGTTCAAAATTTACCCCAAAAAGAAGTGTTCCAACAACAACACTTTTTGTTTTCAGAACATTTTTGGTACCAGAAAAATTGGTTTTCATTGTTATTTTTAAACAATGTTGAAGTTTTACCCTCAAAAAAAGCTTCATTCTAACATACACACTTTTCATTTTTGGATTGTTTTTTCGTATTTGTTTGGGTTTTTGGCTAGAGTTCTCGTTTTGAGGTTACACTTCCTGTTTGATTGATAACTTTGTTTGAAAAAACACATATAATAATTTTATTAATTTCATTCAGATGTTAGCAAATTGTGAATGACAATAACTATGGATCGACAATCATCCAATTCATTTTGAATTCTGAAAACAAAGATCATAAAGAATGAGATGTTTTTTTAGTTTCCATTTCAATCTCAGGTTTTAAGTGTTCTATTCCTCATATATAGCAATTTGTCTATTTTGAATCAATTGGGCATTGTGGGAAAGATGTGGACATTTTTCATCATACATAATTTTCAATTGGATGAATGAAATCCATATTTTCCGCATATAGACAATGATTTAATTTACAGATTGGTTTAGGGCTTGGGTGTCCCTATAGGCCATATGAACGCTATACTAGATGGTTCAATGTAAGTGCATGTAATACTTCAGTTTATCGTCTATTTGAACACTATCATAACATATCACAACATCTCAGCTGATGTGTTAAAAATTCACTACAGCAAGGTATCTAAAATGCTTTCTCATCCCACATTGCAAAGCTTGTCATAACTTTCTACGTGATATACTAAAGTTTGATTACACTTTGATTACGTGGAAAGAAGCTTATTTATCACCAATTTTCTTAATAGAATTGCTATCCCACATTTGAATTCACATATGGAACAAACCCATTTGATTATATTTTCATCAATGTCGTTGCAAACGATGGCTCTAAGAAAAATGCCATTATCCTCACTTAATGAAATGATTTGCCACAAAAGCATTTTGGTTTGTTGATGATATTTTTATCAATGTCGTTGTAAACGATGGCTCTTAAAAAAAATTGTCATTATCCTCACTTAATGGAATGATTTGCCACTCAAGCATTTTTGTTTGTTGATGATATAGTGAACTATTATATCTGCTGTTTGCATTGACTTTTATTGCTTCAACAATATTTGTTCATTGTTAGAGTTTGTAAAAAGTATTAGATTAACACTTCAGATACAAGTAGTTTTGGAGTGTGAAGAATCCAATTGAACAATATTTAAGCATTTTCGTTTGTTGATGATATAGTGAACTATTATATTTGTTGTTTGCATTTACTTCTATTGCTTCAACAATATTTGTTCGACTTCTATTGCTTATAAAAAGGCATTAGATTAACACTTTAAATGTAAGTTAAGTAGCTTTGGAGTGTGAAGAATCCAGTTCAACAATATTTGTTCATTGTTAGAGTTTGTAAAAAGACATTAGATTAACACTTTAGATATAAGTAGCTTTGGAGTTTGAAGAATCCAATTCAAAATAAGCATATGGTCTCGTATATGGTCTCGTATATTTTTCAGTGCGTAAGCAATTGGGGGAATGCCAATGGCGATTGGTTGTCATTCAATGGAATATTAAACTCAATGGTTCATCCTTTTGAATAATGAAAATTGGAATGTTAGGATATTTTGGCGCAATAGAATATCATTAAACAGTATTTAAACCAAACTAAGAGGAACTGAGTCCTAAAATACATCAATTCGAATACTGCTATACAACATATCCTCTCTCTCTATACATACAGTTTTATTAAATCCTTTATGGAGTTCTGCACATACAAAGTTGAAGTGCGTATCACTCAAGGGAACATAACCCTTGAAGACAAGAGGCATAGCCATTTGGTATATGCTTGTCTGTGCTCAACAACATAGACATAGTTTGTTGGTTGATGATATAGATAGAGTAGTTTGCATTAAGAGCTTTAGTTATTACTGCCTTTGTTAATTGGTTGTTGCATAGCAGCCATTTGGTATATGCTTGCCTGTGCTCAACAACATAGACATAGTTTGTTTGTTGATGATATAGATAGAGGAGTTTGCACTAAGAGCCTTAGTTATTTTTGTCATTGTTAATTGGTTGTTGTGTGCAAACGACACTGAAAATAAAGGCCTTTGTTAGTTGGTTTTTGTATGCAGCCTTGTAGAGATTCAGAGAATAGAAGTATCTGCATAAGATAACCAAACACTCGAGCCCTAGAGCTAGCCAACATACCAACCCTATGTCTACTAAAGGATAGCCGAATAGAGAGATTTGTAGTGGTTGTGTGTGTACAAGTTACACCCAAGAACAGACTAAAATTTCTATATAAGACTAAGAACAGGTCAAATAAATTTCTATTTAAGACTAAGAACAGGTCAAATTTCATTTCTGCAAGGCATCCATGTTGATAAAATGGGTAGCTTATGAATCCCTCATTTACAAATCATATTGGTATCCAAGAAGTTGAATCCTTGACTGTGACATGTCAAACAAAACTTTGAAGAAAACAGACTCAAAGCTTGTACACCCAAGAACAAATTATTCTAAAAGTTAAAATATCTAGGTCAATTTTAATTTCTGCAAGGCATCCATGTTGATAAAATGGGCAGATTATGAATCGCTCATTTACGAATCATATGGTATAATTTTCATTTCTGCAAGGCATCCATGTTGATAAAATGGGCGGATTATGAATCCCTCATTTACGAATCATATGGTATCCAAGCAGTTGAATCCTTGACCGTGAAATGTGCAACAAAACTTTGAAGAAAACATAATCAAAGCAAATAGTGCACAACGGGAAGACTTGAGGGCCATCAATTCCTAGCTTCAAGAGGAAAACAAGCACTCAAAGGAACAGGAAGAACCCTACAAATTCCAGAAAACACCATAAGGGACATTGAGTTATCTAATATAGGACACCCCACCTAAAATATTATTTAAAAAAAAAAAAATTTATGCACACACCCACCACTTTGTATAAAATAACAGATCATAAATAATACATATATGATGTAACATAAAATAAACATTACAATTCATAGATCGCCTATCATTATTATAGCTCTCAGTATATTTAGAAAATTGAAATTAGACCATTAGTCTCTTCATACCGTGACTACACTAAGGAATATAGACGAACCATGGAAATGTCACTATCTTAATAAAAATCATTTGCATTATGAAGAAAATGCACGTCAACTAACCCAAGTAGTTCCTCATAAGGGCCCTCATCTTCATTAATCTATGAAGATGTTTACATTCATCTTAATTTTAATTTTGTTTTTCCTATCTTCCTTTTCCCCTCAAAATGCACATTGGTATGGCATCATGTTTCCCACTCCCTCCAATTCATGCCCCAAAGGGGACTGGGGACATCCCCTTGGAGGACCCATTTGAGAATGCTCTCGGGAGCATTAGGAGTGCATCCCCTGCCCCAGGGAACTTGTCCCCATGTAACACTTCCAACCCATGACCGAATGAACTGTGAATTAAATAACATGCAACGGTTGCACCAAAAGACTTCATGCAAAAAAACGCCGACTTGCTTTTGAGACTGGAAAAGCCAACATCTGTGCGATTTTTATCCTACAATCATCAATGCTTATTAGCATTTTCTCACCCTAAACGAGCCAGGGACTAAAAATTTGCACTAACGTTTGGTTACCCATAAGTATGCATGGTGCTTCATGTAAATTCCATACAAAGTCAAATATCCAAAATTAATTGCAAATTCCGCTATTTCAATCGAGATACAAAGCATTCATACTCTCTTCAATGAGACAGATTCAGGCCTGTAAATGCTTGAAAGAGAGAAGTAATTAAAATTTAATGGGAGCCGACAGATAAAAGGTTTAGTTACAAAATGCGGTATTGTCCCAAGAAGCCTTCTCCCATATTCATGAGCAATATTTGAGATGGTCTGCAATTAGTAGTGATTCCACATCCCGCACTGAGATTCAAGCTATTTTTCACTTCAAAAACGCTAAATACAAACTATGCAAGGATAAAAGTTCAGATACAAAACGACCACACAATGTGAAAATGGTCAGAAAACATGGAACAAGAAGTATAATCGATGATCCAGCAAAGCAATTTGCCTAGCTGAGGTACTGGCAATTTTGATTTGAAAAGGATCGAAAAACTCTGGTTGAAAATATAAATATATACATTTCTGTAATCTGCAACTTTGACTCCAAGATGATACTTGCACATGACAACTGTTGTAGTCCTAACAAAATTTATTTTTCCCAATGATCAATTTGAATTATAGGATAAGCAAAAATCAACAAAAAGCCCACACACTTGATTCTACAGGCAAATGCCAGGAGAAAAATACATCGTTCAGCTTCTCCAAACTCAGACGCATGTCAGCTTCATTGTTGTTGGTTCACCTTATTTTCCCGTTCTTAGGATGTCTATGAAAAGATTCTTAATCAAAACTTGAAAGCACCTTTCTTCGGTAATTGTTTAACAGAATTTGAACTTCACAAAATGACAATAATGAGCTGTACAATTAAAAGTGATTGATCAATAGACAGATATTCACCCACCCAATCAAATAGACTGTTGAATTTTCTGATTCCCAATAAAGGCTTCCACTACTCTGAGTAGAAATGAACCAAGTCATATGACTAGTATACAGGTATTCGAGATATTTCTCTGGTATGTGACTACTACACAAGTTGGTATCTCCTATTACAAGAATCATACACGATCTCTTTCGTTTTTTACAAGCAACCGCAGTGTTACCCTATTTTCTTGGCCTACAAACAAAGCCTTAGCTGATCCAGATATTGATGCTTCTCGCATTTCCCACACAAACTACCATGCATCTCGTAACACCTTCACAAGAAGTGACATCCAATCCAAGAAAATATCTTCACCGATCCTGGTAGTGGATGTGCTATATTTGTCATGCCCTCAAGATTCCAAATCATGACCAATTTTCAATCGCTTCCCTGCCATTGAGTATGTCAAATGCGAAAATGATCTTAGGGAATAAAGGGAATAATTTGGCACTCTTTTCTCGATGGTTTTTTTAAACTCTCAGACCATCTCTAACAACTTAATATTGCCAGTGGAATTTGCAGCCACCATTATTTTTGATTTCCCTCTCCAGCATACACTTGAAACAAATTGACCACTATCATCTTCCATTTCTTGACCAGATATAGGGTCTGCAGATCCAAATCTATGTGATCCCATAGGCATAGGCAGAGATTTGTAGTAGGCAAAAACCTGCCATCAACAGAAACAAATCCTCAGTTCAAGTGCTCTGAAAAATAATGCATGGACTGTAATTCAATACTAGCATGTGTTTTCAGTGAATGTCTAAACATGACTATTATTATCTGAAGAAAACCATAAAAGATTAAAGCAAGAGAAATGGGAACAAGTTTAGAGAACAAATTAGATTGATAAATAGAATATCAGCACAAATGTTCTGCTCCAAACGGGTTTTATGCAGAAAAGTATACTTGAATTGCTATTTGATGAAACTGAAAGTTGTTCCATAAATTTATAACATTAAATGTTGAAAACATCAATGCCTTGGCAAAGAAAACATTAACTTAATGACTACAGGACACAAAATGTTATTTTTCTAATTTCAGATGGATTTGTTTAAAGGATATATATATATATAGACACACACGCACACAACTCAACAGAGGGCATCATTTCTCAGGTCAACGAAAAAAACTCCAGGCACATTATTGGAATTTGACTCTAAATTATAACATTCAGCCTACAAAGCAGCAATTACAAAAAGAAATTACACAATGGATCATGCTGTCACAAAATCAGCAGTAGGTCGGTACACCAATTGGATTAGATAGCATGTATTAGGGTAGGGAAAGAATAGAGATCGACAATATCTGCCACAATCAGGAACTAGAAAGTTTTTATAGCCTTTTCTAACATATCCTTTGCTTCAATTCTCTGCCCTCCTTTCTCGTCGGCAAAAACATGAAATAAGAATTGCAATAACTTTTGACTATACATGTCAATTGACATGGATATTAGACTGTTACACATATTCCCCAGGGTGGCGGGCAAGAATTGCAAAAGCTAACTTTTCACTACACATGTTAAATTTTAATTGACATTTGATATTAGACAGTGCTACATGCGTCCCCCATGGTAGCGGGCACGCCCTCCACGTTTCCCATGTTCCTGGGACAGGGGGACACCTAGGGAAACATTTCCCCATGTCCTCCTTGGGGAAATATGGGGAAACACACAGAAACATTTCACCGTGTGGGGGATGTGTTTCCCCAAAAGGGGGACTTCTGGGCATCCCCAAAAAAGGGGTGCTTCTGGGTGCCCCCCCACAAAAGGAAGGCTTCTGGGCATCCCCACAAAAGGGGGCCTTCTGGGCGTCCCCCCAAAATTTTTAGAAGAACTTAAACGATAAAAATAATCAAGAAAAAAAAAAAACAAACCAATATACAAAAAAAAATTCACCTCACTTTCACTTTTACTACATCCTACTTTTATTTCATTGTTCATTGTCCATTGTTAATTTTCAGTTTTAACTTTTGAGTCTCAACCCTATAGAGTGATGACTCAGACTGATTCTTTGACTTGTCACTCTTTACTATTTTGAGTTTGAGCAATTTCAACTTCTTCTTTCAGATTTCACTATCTACTATTTTCTTAGTACTTATTAGATTCTAGAATGATTGATTTAAATCAATGTATCAAAATTTTACTATTTCTGTTTCATTTATGGTTTATGAATCAATGTATTTCATTAATAAATCTCAATCTGAATCATGTTTATATAATTTACAAATTTGAATTTAGTACTATTTTATTATTTTATTGTTTATTATTTAGTATTTAGATTGCACAATGATGAAGTTGCATAAAATAAATTGTTATTGTTGAGGTTTTATCATTATTATTTTTATCAGGAAAACCTATGCTAGGTACCCATCCCCCAGTCCCCCCAAAATTTGGGAGTGCTTCCACACATCCTCCATGTGCAACTCCCCACTCCCGTGCTCCCCGCCCTGGAAGCTTGGTAATTGATTTATTACAACCATTATTAAAAAGCCAAAAGCCAAAATCTAACGGCCTCGATATAACACTGAACCTTCCTAAATTTCGCTACTGACTTTGGGGCCATACACTTAATGTTTAACATTTTGCAATTACAACCATTATAAAAAAGCCACATATAACGGCCTCCATATAACACTGAACATTTCTAGAATTTGCTACGACTTTGGGGTCATACAACACAAAATATATGATCATTCCGTTTAATTTTGTGTATGACTTGATAATAAGGGAAAAATCCTTCTATAGTTTGAATCACGACACTTCATGAAGATGTGATAATATGCAACTTGTCACCTGTACAATTAGCTCAACAGGGATGTATTAAGATATCAGTACTAGAAGAATGCATAAACACAGGTGCAAAGATTGGGATGTTAAGTCAGAGATGGTGTTGTAGTATAACATGAGACTTGTGGGTCCAATGTCTCACATCTCAGACAGAAATTCAGTAGTACCATCGAGCAGAATAGGAACAGGGATATATGTCCATTAATTCTGCAGCACCATCGAGCAGAATATGAACATGGATACATGTCCATTTACATATATAAAATGAATATTTCTAAAATCAGGACCAATGCTCATGACCTCCATAGTGAACCTGGCCATTGGACTAATATTAAACACATTGGAATTAGTGAATTTGCAAAATCTGTGAGCAAGGAAGTTGAAGATGAGCAATATTCCCTTCTAACTTGCCCTACCCTTAATAATATAAAATGTATATTTACCCAGTTTCATAATTCTATTACTCTCCAAGACCTCCTGGTTTACGAAAACCAAAATGAACTTGGTACTTCCATTTCCAGTATGTTTAAATATAGGAACAACATTTTGAAGAATATTTAGTCTGATTTGCTTCATTTGTGCAATAGACCTTCTTTGGTCTTAGGGGACGGTAACGTCATGATTCATCATCATGATAAACAATTCAATCCCTTCTAACGTTTCAAATCCGCTAACACTTGTTGGCAATGGGCATAGGTAGTAGAAAATTGACAAAATGAAATATAGGAACAACATTTTGAGAAATATTTAGTCCGATTCTTTTTATTTGTCCAATAGACCTTGTTTGGGGTCAGTAACATCAACATTATCATAAACAATTCATCCCCTTCCAATATTTCAAATCCACTGCTACTTGTTGGCATAGCAAGTCGAAAATTGACAAGTAATGGAGTTAGCCACTGCAAATGCATGAAACAAATGAAACCACAGTAACTTAACTACACTGTCCTTATGCCAAATTAAAAAATATTCATCTCAAAAGATTCATTAACTTGAAACATACGTATCGATCTTTTCCATTACTAGAGGCATCACCCACTTGATCTCACTAGTTCCTCATTGGTTCTCAACCCTTCTGCCATATGCTACTGTTGGAGTAATAACTAATAACACTCAAATAAATGTTCACATAATAAAGATCATAATTAAATGTTACATACCTAACGCTAATGTTAATCTTAAGATTATTGTTGGTAGTTAGAACGTTAAGATGAATCTAGTAGTGTACAAGATGTACAAATAAAAGAGTATACATACTACAATGCCAATATTACTTGATGACATTATCTTATTACTCTTCCTTTTAGAACCTTCTCAACAAGAGTTGGCCTCTCTCGACCCTCCATGTCCCAAGGCGTGCACCCTATGCAACCCCCTCAACCTCTCCAATCTCTTTTGGGAACTCCCAAACCAATCTCACTGCATGTAACACATGCAGATCCCCTCACAACATTTGCAACTAGCACAGGTTTTGTCCCAACCCCTCTCGAGACTTCCCAATCCCCCCCTTGCCCCTCATCGATTATTGTACTCTACACATGCCCCCTCATCCATTCCTCCTCCAGCCACACCCCCTTAACACCTATAACCTTAGCAAGACCTTCCCAACCCCTCCCTTACCCCTCCTCGTCAACTCCTGCACTATACGCATGCCCCCTCTTATCCATTCCTCCTGCATCCAAGCACCCATAACACCTCTAACCTTTGCAACACCACCTATAATTTGAACCACAACACCTCACAGACTTGTGATAATCTGCAACTTGTCACCAAGAACTCAACAAAGTGATGCATCCTCAAAGCATGATGCCCCTTGGATCCAACAACCCTCCTCCAAGATGATGCACTATTGAAAAAGTTGTTATCCCAACAATCCCTCTTGCATGACAATTTGTTCTCCAAGTGTTCTTTGTTGACTTTTGGTAGCTTGGGAGATACCCCAAGCCCTAGGGTTCGGGGTTCGGGGGTTGGAGCAACACAATAGAGCATTATGGGCTGGGAACCCAAGGTGTGGGCTTTGCACCCGAGCTTGTGGGCGTGAATCCATGAGGCGTACTAGACATGTAATGGATGGAGATGATAGAGGATGTCGAGACAAATCCAACGCATCAAGAATCATCGAATTTCGAGTTGTCTAAGTGGAGATATGATTTTTTTAAGATATGGAATGGGGTTGGTTAAGGTCGGCCTAGTAGTTGGAGATTTTATGATAGCTAGTCAAGCCCTCTTGGACGTCTCGTTGGAGCCACATGTGAGGATATAAATTAAACATGTGCGAGGTTATTTCATTCATCCCAAGCAACAAAATCAAAGGAAACATCTTTTGTGGCAGCCGCAACACTAGGAGGACAAAGCTGAGGTAACAAAGGAGTGTTCAGAGGTCTACTTGTGGGTCTGAAATGCAGCAGAGGTCAACCGCATGCCTTGAGGCAAGTTTTGGGCACTTGTGCATAGCTTTGGAAGAACGTTTCTCGTTGTTTGATAGGCCGAGACCTGAAGATAATTGCAAGAGGGTCGCAACCCTATTCAGAGCCACAAAATATGTGTTGCAAGGCCTATTTCAGGGTTGGAAATTAACCTAAGTACCGACGAGTGGGAGCAAGAGATCAAGGAGAAAAGGTCACAATCATTGGTGGACCGTTACAACAGTTTTAGAGGGTTGTAACACATCTATTAGGTGCCCTAACCAATGTGTAAGCTGCAACAGTGTGCACATCCCATAGGTATGTATGTGTTGATGGTTTCAAGTGAATTTTGTTGATAGGTGGATGGGAGTCCAGTTGGACAGTTGTATTGGGCATCTTTGGATTTTTGGAGGGCAGCATGTAGGTGTCCAAGTAGCCCTTGATCAAGGGTCATAAAGGGAGTTTGAGAGCTAACGGTGAGTGAAGTTGTCGGAGGCCTTAGTAGCTCTTTGACGGACAAAAGAGACTACTAGAGGAAGGCAGTTTGATGCTTAGGGATTGGCCAGCCTAGAGGAGCAAATTGGATTAGCCAAAGTTCATTGTAGCAGAAGAGACTTGCAGTAGTGATAGGTGGAAGCCCTCCTGGAGTCTCTATGTGTTGTTCCTTGATGGACTAAGGAGAAACTAGTGAGCAGATTGGGAGCAGAAGGACCAGCAGGTTACAGGGTATCACAAAGCAGTGGTGAGGTGCACTACATCAGGTAGACCGTCAGATTATCTTGTATTTGCATTCTTGTGCTTGTGGATATTTGAGGGCCATTATCCCTTGTACGAGAGCCCTAGATTGTTGTATTATACAATTGGATTAATATAACGAAGATTGGGTTGTTGTACGTACTTGTGTAAAAGTTGTATATATTTTGTGCACTAGTAGATTTACTATTGTATATTGTTCCGTTGTGCAAAGTAGCTTCAGTGTGATTCTTGGTTTGGTAGCATCAGAGATTTAAGATTCTATCCTAGACACTAGGGTCATGGAAAAACAACATGGTATCAGAGCATGTCTGAGCTACTTTGAAGGAAAGTGAATCAGAGTGTGCACAGAGAAGTACAACTTAAGAGGGAGTTGGTCAAATTGTAGGTGAAGGGCTCACTGCAATGTCAAAGTTGCAGGTTGGTCTCCAGTATGAGGACAAGTTGGAAGGCTTGTCCAACTATAGTCCATGGAAGGAAAGGATCAAGTTGGTCTTGTAGGTCAACACGATTTGGGAGTTCGTCGAGAAAGCCATCAAGAAGTCAACTGACCCTAAGGAGTTGGAAGTGTACAAAAAATTGGATACGAAGGCGAGATTGATCATCCTAGATGGTGTGAAGGACTCCCTAAAACCACATTTGTCAGGGAAGAACTCCGCACATGAGATGTGGATGGCTCTTCAAAATTTGCTCCAGAATAAGAAAGAGAACTGAGTGTTGGTATTGGAGGACAAGTTGAAGTCCAACAAGATGTTGCAGGGTGAAGGAGTGACTTCGTATCTAACGAGGTTCTCATGTCAAAGATGAGCTCGCTGTCGTCGGTGTGACTATTTCAGATTCTAATATGGTGAGGACTACTTTGAAAGGGTTCACCGAGGAATGGAAGCCCTTCATCAAGGCGATCGTTGCCAGAGATTAGTTACCACACTGGAATAAGCTATGGGATGACTTCATTCAGGAAGAGTTGCAAGGCGAGGATCTTCATATGAAGAAGAAAGCTTCAATTGATGACGTGGCATTTGTAGCAAGAATGAAGGGCAAGCAAGACTTGAGTAAGATCAAGTGTTTCCACTGTGGCGAGATGGGTCATTTTTCGACGAGATGTCCGATGAAGAAGAAGACGGGAGATGACGAGAAGAAGAAAGGGAAGCAAGTCGTTGGGATTTCCACTTCTATTGAGATAGAAGCTCACACCAAGAGATTGGAGGATTTTGCCTTGATCTCGCATTTCTTGCAAGGTACCATCGATGAGGCTACATGGTATGTGGATAGTGGCCCGTCGAAACATATGACAGGGTCACAAGAGGTATTCGAGACTCTAGCTGAGTGGGACTCAAAGTTGCACATGGTGTTGGGTGTCAAGAGTCAGAAGGAGATCCAAGGATCGAGAGTTGTGCCATTCAGAATGGAGTCAGGAAAGGTGATGCAAGTCCAAGATGTATTGTTTGTACCAGGGCTTAGATATAGTATGATATTTGTCTTAGCGATTGAGCAGAAGGGGTTTGAGGTCTTCTTCTGAGTGGGAAGGCAAGACTTAGTCCCAGAGGCTCTAGCTCCATAGGTGTGGTGATTGGAGTTAGAGAGCATGGTCTATACAGGCTGACGGGAAAGCTTATGGATCATGGGAAGAAGAAGCAGGACCAAGTACAGATTCCAGAGAAGCGGGTGCAGGTGTAGGCTTCAAAGGAGCAGGTACAGGTTTCAAAAAAGAAGATCTAAGTTCCAAAGGCTCAGAGGGAGTCAAATTCTAGAGGGAGTTTGTAGGTTCAAAGGGAGACTTTAGTCCAAGAAGAGCACGTGGTTAGTGGGGAGCAAGGATGCTCCTACAGCGTCCAAGAAGGAATCTTGGAGAGAGTGGAAGACATTTTAGGAGAAGAAGAAGAAGCAAGACGCTTCTAGTGACAACACTTCCGAGAGAAGCATAGTCCATGCTACAGGGATTGTTGCAGTTGTGAGCAGAAGGAGTTGGGCGAGTGTTGTGAGCAATGATGATGATGATGATGAGCTACTTCCTAGTCTTGGAAGTACCTCCCTCACTAAGAGGGCATGTTGATTTTTGGTAGCTTGGGAGGTACTCCAAGCCCTAGGGTTCGTAGTTTGGAGGTTGGAGCACCACAATAGTGTGAAAATTCGGAAACCCGAATCCTATTGCAACAACTGGAAATAATTCTCCTAATTGTTAAATTAATGTTTAACAATTTACTTACTGTTTGCTACAAAAAACACTGAATCAATCACATTACAACCTACACAAATAAAACTATGGAAGAAATAAACGTTGGAAGAAATTCTAGCACACACATAAATTTACATAGTTATTTTTGGACCAATGTCCCTTGAAAAACCCAACTTGGGAAACCCGGTGCAGCAACTAAGGGTTTTATTATTATGCAACAATGAAATAATCTGAGTACAACTAGATGTCGAAACTGGCAATCCTACAAAGAAAAACTGGCAAGAGAAGTCTAGTGAAGAATTTCCTCACTCCACAGGCAAATCCAGGCTCTGACCTTAGGTTAAGTTGAGTCGTCCAAATTGGCTCTGCGCAGCTACTGCATCACCCTAGCATAGTTACTTCTGCACTCAGCCCGAACCAACTTCTCCTCAAGTCATCTGGTTTGTTGTTGTCTAGGAAAAAGTCTCTCCTGGCCTCTAGAACCTCTACATAGCTTCTGTCACTAAAACTCTGTTATTCCCCAGCAGATTTGAAATTGACTCTAGAGGCTATTGTGTTGCTCTGCATCAACTCACTGTGGCTCACTTTCCTCTCTGCAAGTGCACTCACTAGAACTCGAATCCTTCCTCCAGCGTCACTTCTCCTTCCCCTCTCACTGCTTCGATCTCACTGGCTCTCTCTCCAGCAACTAACTGCTGCTACTCAAGAAATCAATCTGCTCATGAAATCTAACTACTCAAGTGATTTCTCCAAGTGCCCATCGACTTTTTCTTATAATCCTCTGTTGGGACTCCAACGGCCAAGATTAAATCTTAATCAATAGCTAGGATTAACTTGAAGTCGATCCGTGTGAGTTTCTAGATCATTCACGCCTTGACTTAATTAATTCTGATTAATTAACCATGTTCCTTGAGTTTA
This sequence comes from Pinus taeda, assembly GCA_000404065.3. NCBI lineage: Eukaryota > Viridiplantae > Streptophyta > Pinopsida > Pinales > Pinaceae > Pinus > Pinus taeda. The sequence goes on from APFE031358687.1 coordinate 275,438, forward strand.
GACTTGGGAAATATTTAAAAATTGACTAATACTCTAATTAACTCACTTCTAGGCAGAATTTCCAGAAACGATTTGTCGATTTTGGAGATCTCCTGTATTCTAGCCTCTATTTCGTGGCTACAACACATCTAATGCCACAAAAACTAACACTCCCTCTTAGCGATGAATGTGTTCTAGTGCTCTACTGCACATCCTGTGATAACACCCTATCTCTGCATCATCACCTCGCACGTTGTTGATGTCTGGCACCGTTGCCCACCAACCATTGAGCAAATATGATATGCGTTGCTGCTGACTTTGCTGAACTGCTGCCAACACTACATCTGCACTGCAACTCCCTCTTCATCTGTTGCTACTGCAACTACAACATCTGCAACTGAAAATCATCTTAAATATAGAATTAATTGTGATCAGTATAATGCATCTGTCACATGAGTCTTTGACTGCTGCTAGTATCTGCGCTGTCACTGAATAATTTGCATTGTTGTTAGCTCTGCACTGCGCTCCCAACATCTTACTGCTACTAGTCTCTGCAACTATCACTCTGGCATCTCACTGCATCAACTGTCACTGATCCATCTTGCTACTAAATATTGTGGGCCCCTGTAGCAAGGTATTGATCTGAGAGGTGGACCTCCTCAAGGATCCTGCCCATTTGTAGCACTCTTGGGCTACAGCGCCAAGTCACCCCACTTCACTCCTGGGGGTATATCAGCAAACATGGTGAAGTCTTCCTCCAGCCTGGAGGAGAGCCTATCGATCTTTCCTAATGCTTCTTGTTGGTCCTACTTCTCCTCCTTGTCCTTCTTCCTGAGAGGACATTGGGTACTGTAGTGATCGAGCTCACCACATTTGAAGCACTTGACCTTTGACATGTCCTTCTTCTTCTTTCTTTGCTCCCCCTGTCCCTGACTAGGATCCTTCGATGTGAGGGCCACATTCTCCTCTTCCTTCACCTGCTTCTATCTGTTGCTGCTACCACTAATGGAGCTCTTCAAAATATCTCGTCTCAACTCTTCCTGCTGCAAATCAGACCACATCCTATCCCAGCTTGGCAAGGTATCTCTACCCAAAATACTTTGGACAAACACTTGCCACTCCTCGGAGACACTATTTAGTGCCAATCACACTAGCTTTGTGGGTTGAGGCACTGCCCCAACAACTAAAAGTTGGTCTCGAACCTCTTGAATCCTAGTGGGGAAGGAGTCTATGCTTTCCCCCTTCTACATGCTAATGCATCTCAACTTCTCCTCTAAGTACATCTTTCGCTGCTCAGAAGTGCCCTCGTACAGTGTGGAGAGAATCTCCCACATCTCTTTGGCAGTACCTTTGCTAGCTATGTGTGAAACAATGTGATCCCTAACCCCGTCAATGATCAACCTCTTGACCCACACCATCTCCTTTCTATACTCCTTCAGCTGATCAACATCCTGGGGTACTTCTAGCACTGCATCTATGTATGTCTTCAAGCCAAACTCATCTAGAAGGAAGGACATCCTTGCCTTCCAAATGACATAGTTGGAAGCTCCATTCAACCTATCCTGATCTCGAAGCCCAACAATGGCCATCTCAACAAATTGTCGAAAATCTCCTCTTCCCTTTTGCTTAGTTGTTGCTAGGTTATTCGCACTCTCACTTCTGCTCACAACGGCTGTTGATCTACAAGGGAAAATGAACTTGAGACTAGAAGTTCCCTGAGGAAAATTTTCCCTCTGTGTGTGCTCTTCTTCCACCAAACACTAGTTATGCTCTAGCAACATGCTGCAAAACTACTACGTCTAGCTAGATATTTGCTCTGTGAAAAAAACTGGGCTACTCCCTCTACCTCTAGAATCCCTCGATCTGGAGAGATTGAATTTTTTTGTCCCTCTTAGAAAAAACGAATCTCCTCAAGAAATTCAACCTCTTGGCAAGGTGACTACGCTGCCCTATGGGGTTTCGATCTGCTACCCGCACTGAATAGCGAAACTCCTCCTTTCTCCGCCACTGAGCTCTCCAGCTGATAACCTGGCTCTAATACCATGTGAAAATTCGGAAACTCGAATCCTGTTGCAACAACTGGAAATAATTCTCCTAATTGATAAATTAATTTTTAACTATTTATTCATTGTTTTCTACAGCAAATACTGAATCAATCACACTGCAACCTATACAAATAAAATTGTGGAAGAAATAACCGTGGGAAGAAATGTAGCGCACACATAAATTTACACAATTATTTTTGGACCAATGTCCCCAGAAAAACCCAACTTGGGAAAACCGGTGCAGCAACTGAGGATTTTATTATTATGCTACAATGAAATAATCCTAGTACAATTGGATGTTGAAACTGGCAATCCTACAAAGAAAAACTAGCAAGAGAAGTCTAGTGAGGAATTTCCTCACTCCACAAGAAAATCCAGGCTCTAACCTTAGCTCAAGTTGAGTCATCCAAACTAGCTTTGCGCAGCAACTGCGTCACCCTAGCGCAGTTACTTTTGCACTCAACTCAAACCAACTTCTCCTCAAGTCGTCTAGTTTGCCACTATCTGAGAAAATTCTCTCCCGGCCTCCTGAACCTCTGCCCAGCTTCTGGCACTAAAACTCTGCTATTCCCCAACATATTTGAAATTGCCTCTAGAGGCTACTACGTTGCTCTGCATCAGCCTCACTGTAGCTCACTTACCTCTCTACAAATGCACTCACTGGAACTGGAATCCTTCCTCTGGCTTCACTGTCCCTGCCCCTCTCTCACTGCTTCGATCTCACTGGCTCTCTCTAGCAACAAGCTACTACTAAGGAAATCGATCTACTCATGAAATCGAACTGCTCAAGTGATTTCTCCAAGTGCCCATCGACGACTTCTTATAATCCACTGTTGGGACTCCAACGACCAAGATTAATCTTAATTGATGGCTAGGATTAAGTTGAAGTCGATCTGTGTGAGTTTCTAGATCATTTAACGCCTTGACTTAATTAATTCTGATTAATTAACCATATTCCCTAAGTTTAGATTTAGGACATATTTAAAAACCGACAATAATCTAATTAACTCACTTCTAGGGGGAATTTCCATAAACGATTTCTGGGTTTTGGAGATCTCTTGTATTCTAGCCTCTCCCCAAAATTTCGTGGCTAGAACACATCCGATGCTACAAAAATTAACAAATAGGGCATTGTGGGCTTTGCACCTGAGCTTGTGGGTGTGAATCCATGAGGCCTACTAGACATGTAATGGATGGAGATGATAGAGGATGTCGAGACGAATCCAACGCATCGAGAATCATCAAATTTCGAGTTGTCTAAGTGGAGATATGAATTTTTGAAGACATGGAGTGGGCTTGGTTAAGGTCGGCCTAATAGTTGGAGACCTTGTGATAGCTAGACAAGCCCTCTTGGACGTTTTGTTGGAGCCACATGTGAGAATATAAATTAAACAAATGTGTGAGGTTATTTCATTCGTCCCAAGTGCAACAAAATCAAAGGAAACATCCGATGCTACAAAAACTAACAAATAGGGCATTGTGGGCTTTGCACCTAAGCTTGTGGGTGTGAATCCATGAGGCCTGCTAGACATGTAATGGATGGAGATGATAGAGGATGTCGAGACGAATCCAACGCATCGAGAATCATCAAATTTCGAGTTGTCTAAGTGGAGATATGAATTTTTGAAGATATGGAGTGGGCTTGGTTAAGGTCGACCTAATAGTTGGAGACCTTGTGATAGCTAGACAACCCTCTTGGACGTTTTGTTGAAGCCACATGTGAGAATATAAATTAAACAAATGTGTGAGGTTATTTCATTCGTCCCAAGTGCAACAAAATCAAAGGAAACATCTTTTGTGGCAGTCGCAGCACTAGGAGGACAAGGTCGAGGTAACAAAGTGTTTGGTGGTCTATTTGTAGGCCTAAAGTGTAGCATAGGTCACCCGCATGCCTTGAGGCAATTTTTGGGCACATGTGCATATTTTTGGAAGAACTTTTCTCCCTGTTTTATAGGTCGAGACCTGAACATAATTGCAGAAGGGCCGCAACCCTATCATAGCTACAAACGAGGTGTGGCAAGGCCTATTTCAGGGCTGGAAATAAGCCTAAGTACCAACAAGTGGGAGCAGGAGATCAAGGAGAGAAGGCCACAGTCATTGGTGGACTGTTGCAACAATTTTGGAGGGTTGTAAAACATCTTTTAGGTGCCCTAACCATTGTGTAAGCTACAACAGTATGCACATCCTAGAGGTATGTATGTGTTGATGGTTTCAAAGTGAATTTTGTTGCTAGGTGGATGGAATCCCAGACAGTTGTATTGGATGTCTTTGGATTGTTGGAGGGCAGCGTGTAGGTGTCCAACGCAAGGAAGGCAGTTCGATGCTCAGGGATTTTCCAGCCTAGAGGAGTAGATTGGATCAGCCAAAGTTCATTGTAGTAGAAGAGACTTGCAGTAGTGATAGGTGGCAACGCTCCTAGAGTCTCTTTGCATTGTTCCTTAATGGACTAAAGAGCAACTAGTGAGCAAAATGGGAGCAGAAGGACCAACATCTTACAGGGTATGACAAAGCAGTTGTGAGGTGCACTATATCAGCTAGACCATTAGATTACCTTGTATTTGTATTCTTGTACTTGTGGATATTTGAGGGTCATTATCCCTTGTACAGGAGCCCTAAACTGTTTTATTATTCAGTTGGATTAATATAACGAAGATTGGGTTGTTGTACATACTTGTGTAAAAAGTTGTATATATTTTGTGCACTAGTAGATTTATTGTTGTATATTGTTTCACTGTGCAAAGTAGCTTCGTTGTGATTCTTGGTTTGGTAGCGTCAGAAATTTAAAATTCTATCCTAGACACCAAGGTCGTAGGAAAAAAAACATCCTCATGCAAGGTGTTCATCTAGCTATGTGCCACATGTCTTCTTGTGCCAAGTGCCCCTCAACGTGTGTGCCATGTTAGTTGCTCTAATGCTTCACCTCATCGAATCTTTTCAAGTCCACAACCAATCTCCATGAAGTATGCTCCTCAAGTCAAGTATCTAACCTCCAAGGTGTATGTCACATAACCCCATGCTCTAGGCCTAAGTACCCTCCTCCAAGTGCCTAGCACTCATCGTCCTAGATAAGTAGGGATACCTCTCCTAATCAAGCAACTATGTTAAATTTAGGTATGTTCTATATGCTTAAGAGCAATTTACTTCAAATTTCTTATGAGCACAAGAGCAATTTCAAGATTAGCAATCACATCAGCATGATAGTAAAATGCAGATATAACATAAACATAAACAGTAAAAGACAAACCAAGACAAGAGGACACAAGATGTGGCACTAGCCAGGGACAAACCCCAATGTGGGGAAACACTTGATCAATTCTTCTTATATTCTTCAATAGTTCAGCATAGAGAGAGAGATAGTACAAATATACAAATCTGATATTTTTATGACAACGACATCAAACCCTATCCAGTAAAGTCAAATCTCATCAAACAAGTCAGATTTGACCTCCAATCAGCTTGGTCAATATCCCAGACAACTCAGCCTCCAACAACAAGAAGAGGCGGCCCAAAAATAGTCTGAAAATCCAATCAAACAAAGGTCAACAGAAGTCAACATGCAGCGAGCAATTAGGGTAGTCAACGCTGGTGAAACCTGAGATCAGATCACCTCAGTTTGTGTGCCAAATATGCGGCCTGCCATGAAGATGCAGCCACACCTAATCCACAGTCAAGGAGGAGCCCACGCTGGTCAATGCTGGTCAAAATACCTTTCTGCAGCCTTGGTCAAACTCGGTCAATGCAGCGTTAGTCAGAAAATCAAACTTCCTTCTTCGCGAGAGGATGAATGGATGAGATGATGAAATAATGCCACAAGGTCTCCTCCTTTTATATGCAACGTTGAGGTTAAATTGGGGGTGAAAATCATTGTTTTGCTTGCTCGCCGACCTTCACAAATTGTCAAGAATATAAATAAATTCCTATGTTGCATGGGTTCCCGAACCCAGGGGTGGGGTTCTCGAACCCGTCCCGGGTTCTCATCCCCAAGTACCGGATTCGGGTTCGGGTGCTTCTGAGAAGAACCCATAAGAACCGGGTTCTTCATTAAAAAAAAATTGGGTTCTTTTGTCTTGATGGGTACAGAGAACCCTAATGATGGGTACTTGGAATGCCAAAATCAGGTTCTTTTGGGTTCTTTGGGGTTCTTTTAGTTATTATATTTTATTTTTAAATTAATTTAATGGGCTTCCCCTAATATTCCAGGTAGCTAGTTCTTCATCTTGCGAGAGGAATTGGAGTACTTATGACTTTATCCATTTAGTAAAGAGAAATATGTTGGGCTCAAAGAAGGCAGAGAACTTAGTGTACATTCATAGCACACTTCGTCTCATATCTCAAAAAGACCCTAGATATGAGGGTCCTTTCAAGGGATGGGACCAATACACAAACGATGCTATGTGTGTGGACAAGGAGTACAACCAAATGGCCTTATTGAGCTACCTCCAATTGTTATGGATGAGCAAGAGCCTTAGGATGAGAGTGATCCCTACTTGGAGAGCATGCTAACTAAATATCTAAGTGATGTTGATGACATCGCTTGAGTAAGCCATTGTTCACTATTAGATATTTTTATTTTACTATTTTAAAATTTCCCAGTTCTTGTTTGGAGATGCCTTAAGACAAATTTTGAATCTAGTATGACAATGGACATATATCATGATTCTTATTAATATGTAAACTCCAATTTGCAATTGATATCAAACTAGAAATTTTGAAATTTCATTGTAAATGTTGAATGTTCAATGATGTGCATGTCTAAATATTTAAAGTTTAAATCATAAATATTTTAATTTTCTTGTTTAAGGTTGAAAAATATACAAATTCATATATATTATAAGTATAAAATAAATATTTATATTATATTATATATATATTATAATATACCCCCGACGAACCCACGCACCCTGTTTCGAAAAAAGGCGTACCCATCCCCGTCCCCATCCCCGAACCCACGTTTCCTGGCAACATAGATAAATTCATATCTCCATAAATACATGTCGAAATTAGATGATCTTTAGATCAATCCTATACCTCTTGGAGAGAGAAATCCAAGAAAAATATCAATGGCCATAAATAAGGTGACCCACATGGAGTTTGGCCCTAGTTTCCAATTTTAACACTCCCTCTCAACTAGGGAGAACTCCATCTGTCGATGAGTACTATCTTTGTCATCAATGCACTGCTCTACTCTGCTACGCTGAACTATGAAGAAGAAGAAGTGATCGAGAATGTATCATACCATTCTCTACCGACCTGAAGTCAGTCCCATATAAAAGAGAGTGTCTCATACCACTCTTACTGACCCGAAGTCAGTTCCAATTGATCCCATATCAATGTCATCCTAGCATACGGTAGTACACGATGCGTCTATCGGTAGTACTATGGTCCCTATCCTCATTTCCCTACTCATTGGCCAGATGAGAGGTACTTCCCATGAGTCCCAAACTGCATGGGTAGGATGTCTCGACAGGAGAAGGATGAACCAAGACAAGAGAAAACCATACTCGCAACTATGTATTCGACCTCAGCGGTGCTTAAAGAAACCGACTTCTGCTTCTTGCTCATCTAGGGTATCGAAGCAGAACCCAAAGAAAAACAACACCCATAAGTGCTCTTACGATCAACCACACTGCTAGCCCAATCAACATCAAAATAACCATGCAGCCTCACATCTCCAACAGTGTATCTCAGTCCATGAGTGATTGTGCCCCAAAGATATCTCAGAAGATTCTTGTCACCAATTCAATGTGAGTGATGAGGCTCAACCATATATTGCCTCAACATGTTGACTGCAAAACATATATCTGGACGGGAATTCACCAAGAACATCGGTGCTCCTATGAGTTGACGATACTCAGAAGCATTTGCCAATTCAGGTCCAGCAGCACTACGGCATAACTTCTTGAAGTTAAGCTCCATCAGGGTAGTCACAAGCTTGCATTCCACCATTCCAAATCTTTCCAAGATTTTCACCACATATTTTCCTTAAGATAGGAAAATTTCTCTTGGCTTTTGCCAAACCTCCAACCCTAGAAAGTAGTGCATCAATCCTAGGTCCATCTCCAATTCGGAAGCCAACTTCCTCTTACATTTGTGAATGAGAGGATTTGTACCAGTCAAAAAGAGGTCATCCACATAAGGCATCAGTATGAGAGGTCTATCATCTTCAACCTCAAAGTAAAAGTTTGGATCAGCTTCACTCCTAGTGAATCCCAGTGTCATCATATAAATATCGATCCTCTCATACTAAGCTCGGGGTGCTTGCTTCAGCCCATAGAGATCTTTCTTCAATCTGCATACATGAGATTCCCAATCATGAATCTCAAACCCCTCAGGTTGTTCCACATAGACTTCCTCTTGAATTGAACCATGCATGAAAGCGGTCTTGACATCCATCTGATGTAGGTTCCATCCTTGCGAAGCAGCAAGGGCTATGATTGAGTGAATGGTGGTGTATCAGGCAACAGGTGCAAATATCTCATTGTAATCCACACCTTCTTTTTGAGAGAAGCCTTGAGCAACAAAGCAAGCCTTGTACTTTTCTGCACTCCCATCAGCTCCATACTTGATTTTGTAAACCCATCTAGAGGTGACAACTGATTTGTCATGGGGTCTGGGGACCACATTCTAGACATCATTCTTCATAATGGACTCGTATTCTTCATTCATAGCATCCTTCCATACTTGATGCTTCACGGCTTTTTCGAATGATGTAGGCTTGTTTTGAACAATAGTGCTCATAATGGTCAAGTATCCCTGATACCTGGTAGGCTTCTTGCTTTCACGAAAAGTCCCCCTTGGTGCAATATGTCTCTCGACATCTTCGAGAGTCCCCCTAAGCCATGAGGGCCTCTTCCTAGAGGAGGAGGGCTCTTGAGGAGGAGGATCAATAAGATCCATAGTTTCTTCAACATCCAACATCGTTTCATCTTCTTTTTCATCCAGCTTTCCAGTGTCAGCATCTTTATCCTTCCTTGGTATAGGAAGATTGTCAACTTTGCTAAGAGCCATATCTTCGTCAAAGGTGACATCATGACTTATCTCAACTCCCCTTTGACCAGCCATAGCCCTTAGAATTTTTGCTATAGCCCACAAAAATTCCTTCTTTCCGAATGCACCCAATTTGCTTCTTTTCTCTTTTGGCACATGAAAGTATACGGGACTTCCAAAATTTCCAAAATGAGAGATATCGGGTTTCTTACCAGTGAACATTTCTTCGGGAGTCTTTGAATCCAATGCTTGATGAGGGCATCGGTTTTGAACATACACGGCGGTATTCGCAGCTTTGGCCCATAGAAACTTCGGAAGCCTTTGATCATGAAACATGGCACAAATAGCTTCCACAATAGTCTAATTCTTCCTTTCAGCCACACCATTCTGCTCAATAGTGTATGGTGTTGTGGTCTCCCTCTTAATGCCAGCTTCTCTGCAATAGTCATGGAATTCATTGGATTCATACTCAGTCCCATTATTAGTCCTCAATATCTTGATTCTCTTCTCTAATTGATTTTCGATCATGGCTTTGAAGTGACGAAACCTAGTGAACACTTCATCCTTCTTTTTCAAGAAGTAGATCCAAGTCTTGCAAGAATAATCATCTGGGAAAGTGAAATAATATAGATATCCTTCCAAAGAGTTTACGATCATCATACCAGATATGTCGGAGTGGACCAACTGCAATATATATGAGGTCTAGCTATTACTTTAGGGGAATGGTCCCCTTTTAAGTTTTCCTTCGACACATCCCGGACATACACCTTCATGCTCTACTTTGAACTTGGGCATCCTTGTCACCATCTATCTCACATCGGGAAGGGCTTCATAATGAAAGTGGGCAAACTTCCGGTGCCAGAGTTCAGATTGTAGAGATGTGTCGCAAGACATGGCCCCCAATGGACTTCCTCCAACTTGATATAAAGAGTCAACCCGAAACCCAAGAGTAAAAGCATCTTTAAAATTCTTTTTTCAAACACGTACCTTTCCATCAATGAATGCCACCTTGAAGACTTTGTCTTCCATTGCCGAAATGGACAACAGGTTCTTCTTGAGATCAAGTACATATAAGACTTCTTGTTAATGAATTGTGTTACCCTGATTCAATTGAAGTGTAACATTCCCTACACCCTTTACGGGATAGGTGGCATTGTCTCCAACAATAATCTCCAAATTTGTTTTCTTCTTTATCAAATTAGAGAGAGCTTCCTTGTATCCAGTGAAGTGCCTTGAGGCACCACTATCAATAAGCCAATTTCCCAACGAGTCTGGAGGAGAGGTAGTGGGGAGGGCCACTATAAGATAATACTCATCTTGCTTATTGTTAACAACATTTGATTCTTCATACCTAGAGTTCCTTGCTAAACTTCATGCTTTCTTGGAGGGTTGACCATTTCCATGATTTCCCGCATTCCTTTTTCCCTTGCCATTGAACTTGCCATTCCTTTGATTGTTGTTGTTGAAGTTGCCCTTAGAGTGATTGCAATCATCATCATGTGATGTGTCTTTTCTATTTGGACACTCCCTCACATAGTGGCCAAATTTATTGCAAACAAAGCATCTTCCCTTCCTTCCACCCTTAGATCTGCGCTTATCTTTGAAATGACCTTTAGACCCAAAATTATTTCTCCTTTTGGCATGAAAGGAGAAAGAAGTGGGATTGCCTCTATTTGAAGGCATTTCTTGCTCTACCATTCTTGTCTCTTCTTGAATGCATCTCAACATCAATTCTTCAAACCCCAGAATTCGATCATTATTGAGAAGAGTGGTTCTAAATATATACCACTCAAATGGGAGCCCTCCAAGGGTAGTGATAGTAAGTTCCCTGTCAAGAATGACTTCTCTAATTGATAGAAGATCATTATTGATCTCAGTGATCCTTAAGAAGTATGATTGAATATCCTCATCCTTGCCCTTCTTAATATTCTTCAACTTATTTTTGAGGAACAAAACTTGATTTGCATCACTAACCTTAAACATACTTACCAATCCGTCATAGATCTCCTTGGAGGTATTCAAATCGGAGATGTAGGCCACCATACGCTTGTCAATGGAATCTCTGATAATCTTCTTCGCTTTGACTTCACCCGTAGTGTACTTGTTCTTTGTAGCAGCCAGTGCATTTGATGGAGGCTCAGGGATTTTACCCTTCACATAGTCCAACACTTTGTGTTCTTCCAATGTCAGATCAAGAGATATCTTCCATCCGTGATAATCAGACTTTTCACGGAGCTTGTCTTCAGTGGGGAAGTGGGAAGAGGAACCCATTGAACCTTTTGTCCTTTCCAACTGTCTTCAGTGATTGCTCTTTCACTCTTGCTTGGGCTTTGTCTTCACCTCAGCTCTGATACCATGTTAAATTTAGGTATGTTCTATGCTCAAGAGCAAGTCACTTCAAATTTCTTATGAGCCCAATAGCAATTTCAAGATTAGCAATCACATCAGCATGATAGTAAAATGCAGATAGAACATAAACATAAACAATGGAAGACAAGCCAAGACAAGAGGACACAAGATGTGGCACCAGCCAAGGGCAAACCCCAATGTGGGGACACCCTTGATCAATTCTTCTTATATTCTTCAATAGTTCGGCAGAGAGAGAGATAGTACAAATATACAAATCTGATATTTTTATGATAGCAACAACAAACCCTATCTAGCATAGTCAGATATGGTCAAACAGGTCAAGTTTGACCTCCAATCAGCTTGGTCAATATCCCAGACAACTCAGCCTCCAACAACAAGAAGAGGCAGCCCAAAAACAGTTCAAAAATCCAGTCAAACGAAGGTCAACAAAAGCCAACCTATAGCCACAATTAGGGTAGTCAACACTAGACAAACCTAAGGTCATATCACCTTGGTTTGCGTGCCAAAATCTGCGACCTGCCAAGGAGATGCAGCCACACCTAATCCACAGTCAAGGAGGAGCCCACGCTGGTCAACGTTAGTCAAAATACCTTTCTACAGGCTCAGTCAAACTCGGTCAACGCAACCCTAGTTAGAAAATCAGACTTCCTTCTTCACAAGAGAAGGATGAATGGATGAGATGATAAAATAATGCCATAAGGTCTCCTTTTATATACAATGTTGAGGTTAAGTTGGGGGTGAAAATGACTGTTTTGCTCGCTGGCCAACCTTCACAGATTGTCAAGAATATAAATAAATTCATATCTCCATAAATACACGTCAGAATCAAATGATCTTTAGATCAATCCTATACCTCTTGAAGGGAGGAATCAAAGAAAAATATCAGTTGCCATAAATAAGGTGACCAACATGGAGTTTGGCCCTAGTTCCAATTTTAACACTCCCTCTCAACTAGGGAGAACTCCATCTGCTAATCCATCTGTCGATCAATACTATCTCTTCCATCAATGCATTGCGCTGCACTGCTCTGCTGAACTATGAAGAAGAAGTGATTGAGAATGTATCAAACGATTCTATACTGACCTGAAGTCAGTCCCAGATTAAAGAGAGTGTGCAGTGTTGAAAATATCAGTATCGGCAAAATATCGACGAGGGTCCAGAAAACATCTTATCGACAATATCGGCGAAAATATCGGCAAATATCGACAAGCATAAAAAATATTTTTTTTCAAATTTTTAAACATAGCCGATATTTTGCCGATATTTTCAAAATATCATGATATTTTGCCGATATTTGCCGATATTTTCTCGGCGACATATCGTTTTGCCGAAAATATCGCGATATTTTCAAATATCATCAATATATCGCCGATATTATCAACAGTGAGAGTGTGTCATACCACTCTTACTGACCCGAAGTCAGTTCCAAAAGAGAGTGTGTCATACCACTTTTACTAACCCGAAGTCAGTTCCAAAAGAGAGTGTGTCATACCACTCTTATTGACCCGAAGTTAGTTCCAATTGATCCCTGATCAATGTCATCCTAGCATAGGGAGTATAGTAGTACACGATGCGTCCATCGGTAGTACTATGCTCCCTATCCTCATTTCCCTTCTCACTGGCCAAATGAGAGGTACTTCCCATGAATCCCAGATTACATGGGTAGGATGTCTTGGCAGGAGAAGGATGAACCACTCATCTTGCCTACGTCGCCACGGGGTATCACAGGGAAAGGTTGAACCACTCACCCTATACATAGCAAACCACTAGGGGAAGGCTAAACCACTCACCCTATGGTTTCTCATTGCTCCAAGAAGTACCCCAAGCCCCGTAGAGCTCCCAAAGCTCAATGTCCATATCATACAGGTCCCTCATAAGAGGGTCTCTCCACGACTTCTAGTCGTTCTCGGAGAGTCAAGAATTTGATCTTTCCCAAGGGCTTTGTTAGAATGTCGGCGACCTACTCATCAATCCCAATGTGATGGAGCCTTATTGCTCCTCGTTGTACCATATCCCGGATAAAGTGGTACCTGATATCGATGTGCTTGGAGCGATCATGAAATACAGGATTCTATGATAATCGGATCCCACTTTGGTTGTCGCAGAGGATCACGATGGTATCTAGCACATGTCCAAACAGCTCACTGAAGAGCTTCCTCAACCAGACAACTTTAGAGGAGGCCATACTCGTAGCTATGTATTCGGCCTCAGCGGTGCTCAAAGCAACCAACTTTTGCTTCCTGCTCATCCAGGATATCGAAGCAGAAGCCAAAGAAAAACAACACCCAGGAGTGCTCTTACGATCAACTACACTGCCAGTCCAATCAGTGTCACAATAACCATGCGGCACCACTAGAATTGTAAGAGATGTAGACTGCTATAAATGGCCAATCAAAAAACACATTGTTGAAGAGATTTCTAAATTGTTTTCCCAACTATAAAAACAGACATTTCTAAGTTTTAGATTTGCTAAGTTTTATTCGAAGTTTTCACTAAATATTGAGTTAAATCCAAACTCTTACTCGTTAGTTTTCCAAGTCATTCTCAACTCAAAGTTCTATTACTTTTCTTAGAATAGCTTAGTGATGAAGGAACCATGCCAAAATCAAGCACTGTGCAGTTTCGTTCAGGGATTGCACTCAAAACCATGTCTAAGTTTTTTAGAACTGCGCTTCTGTCAAAAAAAGATGCTTCCTGGCTCTATGGGAACTGTGATGGTTTCATACACGGTTCTGCCACAGTTCGTGAGCAATTCCATAGGAACAACATGCATGGTTCCGCAACCAACACTTTTTTAATTTGTTCTCTAACTATGGGTTAAGTGTTGAATTTCCATGGCATATGAGATTATGGGTTTGTGTCTTACAATCTCTGACATAACCAATTCAAATGCCTCAACTTATCTTACTTTTCACAGCAGAAAATAACACATCAGTGAATCATCTAGCGCACATGGAAATTTTAAACTTTTTCAACCCATCTTTGTTATATTAACAAACTGATATTACAATTGTCTAGGGCTCCTGTACCAGGGATAATGGCCCTCATACATCCACAACTACAAGATACAAACAAGAACAAGATACATTGACCGTCTAGCTGATGTAGAGCTCAATCACAGTACCTTCATTGTACCCTGAACACGACTGCTAGTCCTTCGCTCCCATTCTGCAACTCCTACCTCTATCAATGCACCAAGTACTTCTGGCCATTGAACATAGCTCTCCAATCTGCCCTCTAGCTGACCATAACTCCATCTACAACCAACACATAGGGTCTTCATGCTCACTAGTTGTTCCATAGTCCTTCAAGGACACAACTCTTTGAGACTTTTGCCCATTGTTGCTCCAACTCTTTTGGGACTTTCTTCCCTCTAATGCCTTCATGCGTTGCTCCAATGAAGACATACTTTGGGTAGGAAGGATGCCACCTATCACTGTCAAAAGTCTCTTCTTCAATACTGAACTTGGGTTATCCAAAAATTGGCCTGGATGATCAAACCTTGAGCTTCTTCGATCTGCCTCTCCTAGCAGCTACCTTAGTCCATCAAAGTGTTGCTCTTAGGGCACACAAGGAACACTCTTGCTTCCCTCCAACAAACCATGAGTGTCCTTTGATTTTGTTTGCACAGATCTGGGCCTATAAGTCTGCCCTCACCTAGGGCTTCTTCTTACTATCAAAACCTTCCAAATCTGCCCAAATCTCGGGCTCACGGATCTACCCTCTTATAGGGCTTCCTCTATCTGTTGTCCATATGCTATGAACAAGATTTCTTTAAACCCTTCTTTCTAGCATCATTTTGAAGTATGTTACTGTGGAATTTTGGCCCCTCTATTAGGGTACTTGTGCATCCTACAACCAATCCTCACATGTCCTCAACTATCCACTTCTCTAGCAAAGATCTCTCTTTCCTTGACCCTTCTGCTACAACATATCACAGGTCCTTCTCTGCTGCTCATTACGTCTCTCCATGGCACATCAATACAGGGATCTCGGCCCTCCTAGGAAGACTGTAACCAACGTCAAGGATCTTCAGAGATAAGTGCCACTTATACTCAAATATCTGCCCTCACACTACCTAGAACGTGGGCTTGTAACCACTGTCCTAAATCTTTAGGACTAATCTACAATATTTGCAAGACACTCCTCACTATTTTGGCAAGTCGTTGACCTTACCAGCCATGCCACACGAGCCCAAAACCTTCCACCTCTAAACAGTTCTACGACCTACAAGACAAGACTAATATCAAGGGTTTCTAAGCCACATACACCTCTTTTCTTTACACGCTGAGGAGGCAACATCTGGCCTCATCTTCCTTGGTTTTTAGGCCTCATTTTTGCAATCTCAGGATCTGTGGCTCCTTCTCACACAGATCTGTCCATGACACAGAGGTCTCGACCTCTCTTCCATCTTGTATTGAAGTCCTAACAGGGCTGCAACCCTATTCCTTCAAGCAGCAAATCAACTTGAGGCATGTGGACCTCCTCTAAGGCTAGACATGACCTTCTCTGCATCCCTTTCACATAGGAAATAATGATTCTAGGGCTACGACTCTTTCCTGTTGCAAAGTCTAGGCCTCACAACCTCTCCTCCATGCCTTATTTAGGCTTGTGACCTCTCCTCAACCAGTGATAAACCCTTCTCTTTGCTATCAAAACCCTCGAGAGGCTTCTCAAACATGCTAAGGATGAAATCCTTCCTTTTCTGTGACTTCTTGAGTTCTTCTCATTGAGATGTCTCACATTCCTTCAGTAGCCCTCTCGACCCTCAAACTAGGGCTCTCTCTAGGCTACATCTCGGCCACCTTTACATCAAATGAGCTCCCTCTCACTCGATACCTTCTAGCCTGGCCTCCTTAAATAGATTTCTCCTAGGCCTTCATGGAACCCTCTAGATCTTTAGGGCTTTTATCCACTTAGAATTGGGATTTATCTTTTCTCTTTAATTTACTTTTAATTTCACTTTTAGATTTTAAACCCCATCTAGGTCTAAAACCCCTTCACTTGGGTCATTTGCTCACAAACCCCCTTTTGTGACCAAATTATTATTCAAACAAACCCCAATTTGGGCTTGTAATACCTCCCAAGCTACACTTTTCAACATTAAGGGTGGGACCTAGGGCGAGTTTAGGGATGAGGGAAGAGTGAGGATGAGGTTAAAAGACATGTTCCCCGCTTTTCCTCATTCTTTCATCTCATTTGATTGAGCTTGGAGAAGAGACCAAAGGAGATAGCTGATTTTTGAGGGCAGATTTGTGAGAGGTTGGAGGAAAGAGTAAAGGAGAGCTTGGAGGAGATACAAAGGTTGCCATCTACCTCAACTTCTCAAGAGCTAAAGAGGTAAGTGCAAACCCCAACTCCCTCATTTTCTTGTATTTTTTCTTTGTGTTTTATTTTCTCCTCTCCTCTTTCCCTTTACCTTATTCTTCCTCATTTTATCGTAGGTTGTCCATCTGAGCTTTGAGAAAAATGTTCTTTTGGCTTATCATTCCATTTTTGGTTTTCATGGTGTTGGTGGGGGGTAGGCATCGAAGGGAAGAAATGGAAGAAGAGAATAGTGGTCACACTCATAGTGAACCAATGTAGGGAAAGGCAATGAAGAGGGCAATGAAATGAAAGGGGGAAAGGGTTCATTGATACCCTTGTGGATATTTGTGACAAAACTTGAGGGGAGGAGAGGTGGTTAAACCTTCAATTTTACATTCACTCATGATTGTCATGGTGGAAAACCTTATAGAAGTTCATATACTCATGTGAGGAGGCATCTTTTGGGGTGATGGAGAGTCATTAGAGGAAATTTTAGCCTAAAAGTGCCCATGAAATCTTCACGTAATTTCCATGTCATAATATATAAACCAATCAGAATCCTTTAAATTTAAAAAGAGGTACATGTCTTAAATAATTTTAAATTGTTTAATTGGGTATCGGTGAAATATTTTATTATAAATTTGGATATCAGTGAAATATTTTATTATTAATTTGAATATTCGTGAAATATTTTATTAATATTATTTACCTACCTTACCTATATGAATTAGAATATCAAAGAAGTTATTAATGCAATGTAAATCTTGATATTAGTGAAAACATATAAATTAAAAATATAGATCCATTTGACATTAATAACCATGCCCCAAAAAAACACCAAAAAAAGATAGTGTTATATATATATATAAAGGACATTCCGACCAATAAATATATTTTGGACAAAATTGTAGCCTCAGTAGACAACATCGTTAAAAAACAACAATAAAAAAAATTATATATAAATTACATATAGACAGTTAAATATAAAATATAGATATAGACAATTAAATTTAAATATAATATATGTAGTTATTTTAATAAAAGTGCCATATATCAATGGATTTTGACAAAAATAAAAAAATTAGAAATAGTATATTAATTTTTTTTATTAAATCTCGTGCTAATAAATATTGTGGAACATACATAAAAGTAAGTAATATTAAAAAATTGTCTACATGGCATTTTTATTAATTTCTTGATTTTCCTTAGGAGGCCACTTTTAGGCTAAAATCTTCTCTAATGGATGGCAATAAGGGTGCCATTGGGATCTCAGTTTTCCCTAAGGTATCAATGGAACAAAGGCAAAACCACATCAAAATAAAGGAGGCTACACAAAAAAGGCATAGCAAGAAACAAAAACTTTAGTTCGATGCAACCTCTAGATTTGGTGGTGGTGGCCACACAACTTCATCTCCTATTGGAACTTTTGGAACCTCTGAATCTAGATGAGACCTAGGGTGAGACGCAATGGCATCCCTCTTTTGAGGAGATGTGGGGGACGCAAGGGGAAACGTTTCCCCAATGTAGGGGACACGTTTCCCCAAAAGGGGTGCTTGTGGACATTCCCCTCAGAAAGGGCTCGACGTCCCCCCCTTAATTTTGCTTGAAAACAATAATTAATGAGTGGGGAAACTTAATATTCAAACCTAGGGCCCTACTAATGCTATGTAATTAATGGTAATGTTAAATTCATAAAGTAAAAGTGACATTCTCCTTTATCTTTCATTTTCATCATTTTACTTAAATTTTTAACATTACCATTAATTGACTCGGGATGTTTGAGAGTGATTCTAACCTCACTGGATTTAATATGGAGAAAGTAGAATTTTCGATCCCACTCAAAATCCATCATACTTAACAATTTTCAAGATTTTAGGATTGGGGGGATTGCAATGTTTCCATTGGATTCTATCATATATGAGGGCTTGGAACCAACATTTAATCAATGATACTAAGCCCATAAGCACCCCTTTTGAGGGGACACGCACCCCCCTAAATTTTTTCTAATAACCCTTGAAATTTAAATAAAAAGTTATAAAAAAATTAAAATAAAAATAACAATGAAACTAAAAAGAGAAATACATGACAAATATCAAAACCTAAACTAATTTGCAATCCCTAACTCACTCATTCGACTTGCCAAGCTTACCTCTATTTGGCTTACCCCATGGCACTATTTGACTTACCAGTTAATTGTTGCCTCTCCTACCTCGCTCCTTCAATATTCATTGTCCATTTTTAATTCTTATTTTTAACTTTCGAGTCTTGACTTTAGATATCAATGACCTTAGACTGATTCTTTGACTCGTAGCTCTCTACTATTTTCAAGTTTGAGTTATATCAATTTACTGTTCCAGTCTTCAGATTTCAATATCTACTATAGTCTATTCTTCTTAGTACTAATTATATTATAGAATGATGAACGACAAATTCAAATTTGAAACCAATTTAGAATTTAGAATGATGAATGACGATTATGGATCAATGTATTTCATTATTGAAATCTCATGGTGTATGGATTAATGATGTATGTATCAATATGAATGATGAGTATGGATTAGTGTATTTCATTATTTAATACAACTAAGTATGAATCAATGTGTTTAGGCTTCATTATCGAATATGAATTTGAATTTCCCTAAAATTTGAGGGTCCTCCCACATGTCCCCCTGTGTGTCTCCCTACGCCCATGTCCCCCCATCCCGAGGTTTCACTGGCACCTTTGCGACCAACCATGTAGTCAGAGATTTGAGGGAATTTGTCTTCTCTCGGGTGGCAGAACATGCATGGTGGTGCTACTCCACATCTACAATGTTTGGCAATATAGGTGCTCTTGCAAGTGGTGAACACTCTCCAAAGAGGTATTGGAGCACCTACAAGTTCATCTATAATGTCAATAGAAACAGGTTGAATGCAAATCGGATAGATAGCTTGGTTTATGTTCATTACAACTTGTGATTGTTGTCCCATTACTGTGAGGATGCAAATACAAATAAAGGTTTGACGACTTGGGACAAAAATATGGAGGATAATTTGAAGAATAGAGTGTTGTATTTAAGCAATTGGAGGATGATCTTATCTAGGATGATAATGATCGTATTGAGATGACACCCCCATCTAGTGCCATGGTCCCCATGTCCAAGACTTCAACAGTAACAACACGGGATTCATCTTCAGTTCCATGGTCACCATATACTCCATTGCCACCACATGGAGGTCCATGTAGTGGTCGTGGTAGTGTAAGGAGGAGAGATTAGTAGATAGATTCACAATTCACTACTTTATTTGTCAAACTCTATAAATGATAGATTAGACTATAGTGTTGTGGATTTGAACTTTTCGGTCTTCCTACTTCAATGTGCAGAAGGCGGTGCCCTATTTTGTAAACATTACACTTTGGTCATGTTGACAGCTGCTAGATAAGATATTTCAATGTTTTTAACTTTTAATAACCTACTTTCTATTATAAGCTTAAAAATTTGATGTTTGTTTGTAACTTCTCAAATCTAGATGGTTGATGCTTGAATAATTAATCATTAATGTACTATGGATATCATTTCTATGTTGATTTATGTATAAATATGCATGTTTTCATATATTCTGCAACTAATTTGGCATTCTAGATGTTTTGTTTGAATACAAATGCAATTTCGTATTATATATATATATAATATATATATATATATATATATATATATATTTGACACTTCACTTCCAAATATTTTTGGAAAATGACACTTCGTATCCCAAAAACACACCTACTTCGTCGCCACTTCGAGCAACATTGGAATAGCTAATCATAAGCCATTCTCAAATCAAAGTCCTATTACTTTGCTTAGAATAGCTAATCATAAGCTTGTATTGGTTATGACTCCATACTGATAAAAATTCTTACAATGTAACATTAGGGTATAATGCCTTCTAAATACCACCTTTGAGGATTTATAATATTATGTAGTATATTGGCTAAGTTGGGTCATATACCTTTCAATAGGTTATGACCTTTGAGGTTTAATAACCTTACTTAATGTTTTGTCATCTAAATCTATCGGTTGCAACTTTGACGACCAAAAACCTTCATTTTACTTTTCTTCATTTCTATTATGAGTGACAATGGACATTCAAAGGATACAAAGCTACAAATTAGCTAACAGGTACCATGTGTGTTTTGGACCTTTGGTTGATAATAGTGATGAATGTAAAGCAGCACTAACCATCCGTTGGAGGTTTGATAAAGAGCGGGCTTCATCCTTCAGTCTTGATGAATGGTCATAAATTACCAAATAGGTTGCACTATATGCTAACTGGCTCCTAATGATCCACCAAGTTTCTAGGAAAGGGAAGCGTGTGTGATGAATATAATTCATATAAAAATAATAAATGTAAATATAAATAAATAATAATTAATTAATTAATAATTAGTAGTGATGAAGAGGCATGTCTTAGAGACATGACCATTCATGAAAGGGCCCCTGCCTAGGTATATAAGCAGGCTCTCATTGTAATCATTACACACATGTTTTTGTACATTCAACAATTCTTATGTACAATTACTACATGTCCTATGATGGATACTTACATATTTCAGTTCCTCTAAATTATTTTGCTGCATATACGAACTTTGTTCGTTACATTGGTATCAGAGCCATGTTAGCTGATCCCAGCCTTTGGCCATCAACTCTTTGTCAACCTTGTTTTCGTCACAATTGAAGTATTCGCTACACTAAACTTTGGAGTTTCTCCATTTCGCTAGACCTTTGGCCATTAAAATTTAAAAATAAAATAAAATAAAATAAGAGAGAAGGAAAGTTAAAAAAAGGGAAATAAAATTGAAAGGACAAAAAAAGGATTTAAAAAGAAAAATAGTTCCAAAATATATAATAATAATAAAAAAAAAGTAGAAAAATATATATATATAGATTTAAACAAAAAAGAGAGTATTATTTATATATATATTTAATTTATATATATATATATATGCCTCATCGCTGTTGTAATCCACGTCAGAAAGACATTGCACAACCACCCACCAACAACCCCCACAGTCAACGCTCGTGCTAAGCCACACTACATACAACTACCACCGCTGCATTCTCCATACATATTTGTTGCTTATTGACCATTGAAAACAACAACCATCCACACTATTTCAAACGCAGTGTCGTCACCACCATTTTCTGCCATCTATAGCAAGATGTGAATAGTCAGTTATGTTGTTGTCGCAATTCCCCTTCATATGCGTGCGACAAGCCACTGTCGCACTCAGCCCGCCTCTTCAGTGCACGACCATGTTTTGTCACCGACGTCGCACTCCGCAGAACATAGCCGTCAACGACATCGCACTGTTTTGTCGTCCCTTCCATGCCACCATTGCAAGGTTCTCCCAGTCACACCCAGTTCTAGTGTTCGCCAACCATTCTTCACATGTCCCCGATTGTGTTCACCGTGCTTGGTTCATCGATTGACAACAACCCTACCCCTTCCACGCCAGACAACCTCAGTCAATCACCCATCGCCCGACCATGCCACGACAGTCAACTCCATCCGTTGTTTTTATCCTTGTTTCATATGTCACATCCGTTTTTATAGTTTATATAATTAAATTATAAAGTTATATAATATAGTTATATAATTATTATATAATAAATTATATAATAGTTATATAATTAAGTCATATAATTTTATTATAGTTATTTAAATTAAATTAAAATATATATATATAATAATTAAAAATCAAATCAAATTAATTTAAGTAAAAAAAATAGAAAGGGTTATTTTTAAAACCCTAAGCTCATTTAGATAAACGCAAATGAAGTTAATTCGCAAGTAAAGGAAGTAAAAAATTCCTATAAAGGTATTTCAGTTATGGATCACAAATTAATTACATTAAAAGGAAGTATCCAAGGAAAAGAAATTAATATCACTATCAGCACAAGCCACGAGGAAAATTACAACAGCAAATCAGCGATTAACTCAAGAGCCAAGCATTGATGAAAGAAAATATATTTGTGGCCAAAAGGAGTATGAAATTAGTGATTTACAAGTGACGGTAGATCATTATGAGTACATATCTCAATTCCGTATTGTAACTATGTTTAATAGAGATTGGCATAATTCTCAATCAACTTGGTTTAAGGATTTGGGTACGTTCATGTTAAACATAGAGAAACAATTTGATGTTTTCTTATAAGGGGAAGGTGGCCACATTTCGAGACATAACAAAAAAGACAGAATCAATGACACCTTCATTAGAAGACTTTAAGGATATTTCAAAACTGATGCTACAAGAGAATCAAGAAACAATATCAAAGAAATAGAAGGAGCTTGAAGAAGTCGTATCCAATAAAAGTGAAGAAATTCATCGACTTAAAAACCACAATGAATCACATGTCAATAAATCTAAGGTTAAGAAACAGAGACTAAAACAACAAAAAGAAAGTTCTAACCAAAATCTCAACGAAAGTCTATCAAAGAAGGAAGGGGAAATTTATGTTTAAAGAACCTTAATAAAAAATTGTTAGAACAAATCAAAAGTATAAAGGATAAAGAGAGGGATATTAAGGACAAAGTCAATGATTCAAAAAACAAAGAGATTTTACGCTTAAGGAATCATAACCAAAGCTTTCTTACACAAATAAAGAAGCTTAAAAGTGACAAGAAGTCACTAAATGACAAGTTAGAACAACTTACTCGAGAAGAAGTATTGAAGTCTCCACCCATAACAATCCAAGTTAAAGATAAAGGAACAAATACAGATTCAGTCAATATAATAACTCAAGAAGATGAGAAACCTATAGAAGTTAAAACCAATTCAGATGTTGCAGTTCAAACAATGGAAATTCCAAGTAATGATTCAGTAACTAACTCAACAACAACAACACCTAAAGGAACAAATACCAATCCATTCAATATCACAACTCAAGAAGATGAGAAACCTACAGAAGTTAAAACCAATTCAATGGTTGCAGTTCAAACAATGGAAATTCCAAGAAATGATTCAGTAACCAACTCAATAACAACAGCACTTGAAGTAAATCAGGAAATCACCAAAAACATATTAGGGCAAGATCAAATTGTAAGAGCTCCTTATCGACATCTGAATCGCAAGAGCAGACAATTAAGTCCGTCTACATATTTGAACCATTCAGAATGGAAGCAACAGATTTATGTTCGAAGGAATACTGAAGTTTGCAAAATCCAGTCTTATGATAACAATTCATCACAAATTTCAAGTGATCGGAAGACTCCACAGAAGATTAATCTTGGATGGCCAAATCCATTCTCAATCCGACAATTTTGTTTATCACTCAGAGGATCATATCGTCTTGTATCAATGAAGGTGAAAGTTATGAGACAAGAAGATATCCGAAACGGGAAAAGAGATCCAGCCCTTTGATCAGTAAGCTTTGAGGACAAAACTTTTTGAAGAAAGGGCCAATGTTATGAATACAATTCATATAAAAATAATAAATGTAAATATAAACGTAATAATAATTAATTAACTAATAATTAGTTAGCTAGTAATGAAGAGGCATGTCTTAAAGACATGACCATTCATGAAAAAGCATCTGCTTAGGTATATAAGCGGGCCTTCATTGTAATCATTTCACACATCTTTTTGTACATTCAACAATTCTTATATACAATTACTACTTGTCCTACAATGGATACTTACATATTTTAGTTCTTCTTAATTATTTCGTTGCGTATATGAATCTTGTTCGTTACAGCGAAGGAGTGGGAAGACAAACATGGGGACTTGTGGAAGCACCCCAAATTTTGGCGAAATTTAGGGGCACAGGGTGATGTCAGGGTCCCTAACATAGGGTTCCCATGTCTAAAAATATATAAATAAAAATAATAATAATAAAATCCCAACAATAGCAATTCAATGAATTCATCACATGCACATACATCACCGTACAGTGTAAATAGTACTATTACTGCTCAAACTAGCAGGGGTCCTAGGAGGGGATCCTATGGAGCAACTACTAGGTCGAGGGAAACAATGGACTGATAGCCCACTGTCACCTCATCTAAGACTCCCTTCTCTTTACGAACTTTCACTAATGGGAGGAGTCCCAATATGTGAGGAATCACAAGAATAGATATAGTTAATGACAAGATAAGGAAATGATTCCTAAGCCTATTCGTAAGAGAGACCCAATTAAATAGGTTGCTTTCTTTAGAAGCAAGGTGATGGGCTCTCTAGGAAGGGCCAAGAGCGCTTTTCAGGATAGGGTTTGGGAGTATGTTTTGTTAATTAAGCCCCTAGTCTCAAAAGGCCTTATGAATGTTTGGCTTCTAAGTGATCTAATAATCACCCTATGAGTGATCTCAGTTAAGAATTTATTAAATGAAGGTATTACAGACTCATATGTTGGTGTGTCTAGGTTATTTAAGCAATAGATCGATCAGATTGCCAATACATAGACACTTAAAAATGGGAAACAGTAGAGAAATACAGTAAGCAAAGACAAGAACACAAGAAACTTAATAAGGAGTTTACCCTATCCTCCAGGGCTACGTCTCCGGTCCAGCTCTCAGTGGTGGCCTTCTTTTATTGTGTCTTGAAGCAAAGAATTACAATGTCGGAGCTCAATATGAGTCTCCTGAGACAAAATTTGCTTGGCAGGGTGGTGCTTGGATGCTCCAAGTCACTAGAGTACACAGACTCTTTTCCTTACCAGCTTTGTGACCTTTTTGTCTACAATGGAGAGAGAGCCCAATGTGGTGCTCAGTCCGGACAGATCCTCTCTGGGATGGCTTGAATCCCTCAAGCTCTCGGGTGCTCGATGCTCCCTTTAATCAGCTCGGCCCTCTATCTTCCGTTCTGTTGTTGCTTCACTGTCTTTCTTCTCTCTGTTCTTCCTTTCTGTGTTGTCCTCCTCTCGGGGTTTTGGTATCTTTCTGTTCTCTATGCATGGCTTTAAGGCCATTCGTACCCATGGCTATTCAATTCCCCTTCCACTTCCGTTAGATCGCCTGCTACAACCTCGCTTGGAGTTCCATGTTCGGCATCATTATCAGGCTTACAGGGAGTGGCCACATGTCCTCCTGCAGTTGCGCCAATTCGCTTCATCGCTTCGGTTTTTCCGTTACGTCGTGGAATGAGTCTTTTGCCACCGTGGTGGTCAATCCGGACTTCAAATTCTTTAATGTCGTGGCTTAATCCCCCATCAATTTTGTCTTCTCCATCGGGCGCGATCTCAACTGTTAGATCTGGAGCCCCAAAATCCAACGCCATACGCACGTTTCGTGCGGTTGACTTGCTCGACCATTAGCACGCGATCAGCGGCGGTTTTCTCCCTTCTCTGCTTGCCACGCTTCGACCACTGAGTGGGATCGCTCTATTTTCGCCAATTCCGCTTACCATTTGAGGGTGCCCCCGATCAATACCGTCGGTTTTCGGAGTGGGTCCCGCCTTTAGCGCTTTAGCTTTTTGTCCCACGGTTTTTCGGCTCCCACATGACCGAGTGCTCAGGGCTTCCCCATCTTGAGGGTTTTCGCCCAGCGATGCGCGATTCAAAAACCTCATCTGTTTCCCAATCCGGGCCTCCCAGGGGCTAAATTCGCCTCCCGCGCAGTCTCCATGCGCCTCGGTCAGTGCGCTTTGACCAAGGTCCTCGTCGTTCCACGCTGGCTGCCATTGCCACTGGTTGAGAGGTGTTTTTGATTGCTATTTTAAATCCTTTGAAGTTTGTCCCGACCTGGTACAGTCATGGCTTTGTTAATTCTTCTTTATGGATCCAATTCGGATCACTGCCTTCCCACTGAAAAGCTTTTGGACCACCAAAAGTTGGTTTTCTTTCAAGCATCGACTAAGTGAAGGTACTGCTGTCTCACTTGCCCAATCTCAATCCACTTTGCACTGCTCGGCTTCGAACCTTTGAGTCCAATTCTGAGGTACTCAACATCAATGTTGTTAAAAGCGCGAGCGGGATTAAATCGGTGTGGGGAATGAAGCGGAAAAAAGCGGAAAAATCGGGAAAAAAGCGGAAAAAAGCGGGAAAAAATCGTTTGGTACAAAAATATTCATTTTTTTTTATTTTTTTCAATTTTTCATTAAAAATCGCGCTGCCTCGCCAGCCCGAGCTTTTTTCCCAAAAAAGCGGGCAAAAAAGCGCGCTTTTTTCCCAAAAAAGCGGCAAAAAAATTTTATCCCGCTTTTTTCCTATAAAAAGCGCGATTAAATCGGCTAGGGGAAAAAAGCGCGATTAAATCGCGCTTTTCACAACACTGCTCAACATCTCTCCTGCGCGTTGTCCTCACCTTCCTATCCAAGACTGTGTCTTCCTGCAATTCATTCAGATATTCAGGTAGCAGGTCATCAATAGAAGGCAATTGACTTTGCTCTTCAGGATCCTCAATCATTGAAGGTTCAAACAATCTTAAGCAATCTGCATTTACGATTGAGTAGATGTGCATGTAAGTTGGTAGATCAAGGCGAAAAACATTCTCACCAATCTTCTCAAGTATCCTAAAAGGTCCATACCTAATAGGCTTTAGCTTTTTACCTTCACCTTGCATCCTGTCCTTGCTGATATACAACGAGACCTGGTCTCCAACTTGAAAACTATGCTCCATCTGATGCTTGTCATGCCTCGCCTTGTATTTGGCTTGGTCTTTTCCAGTTGTTCCTGTATTGCCTGGTGGATCTCCTCGATATGTTCAATGAACCTAGTTGCCTTGTCCACATCACTGTGTCCATCAACTGTGGTATCTTTACCAAAGACAAAATCCAAAGGAGACCTTGGTATGAAACCAAAATAGGTCTCAAAAGGAATCTCTGTGTAGAAGAGTGTTTTGCTCAGTTGTAAACATGCTGCACATAACATAAGTGTTCATCCCAAAGCTTAGGATGTTTGCTGCAATATCCTCTGAGTAACTGGATCACTGTCATGTTAACTACTTCTGTCTGGCCATCGGTTTGTGGATGAAAAGTTGTGCTTTTCTTCAGTTGGGTGTCCATCAGCTCCCACAAACTTGACCAAAACTTCCCCACAAATCGGGTGTCTCGATCAGATACAATAGAAGTGGGTAATCCAAAATGAACCCATACATGTTCAAAGAATAGTTTTGCAGTTTGTTCAACTGTAATCTGTTTATCACAAGGTATCAAAATACACATTTTGCTGAACCTATCCACAACCACATACAGATAATCATGACCTTTCCTAGATTTAGGCAGTCCTCCAACAAAATCCATGGAAACACT
>APFE031358687.1:304125-322181 GCA_000404065.3 Pinus taeda
ACCCAAAAGAAAACTTGAGTTTGCACTGTCTAGTCACTTGTAGTTGTGCTTTATCATTCAACCATCCTAATGGGTATGGTTTCTTGTGAGGTGTAGTTGTTAATCCCAATTTCTTTACAATTGCTTCAGAAATCAAATTTACTTAATCAAACAAAGTATCAATCTTTTGATGTCTGGAAATAACTCGAATATGGAAAAGCTCATCTCTTTTTCTCTCATGTTCTTCATCAATAACAGATCGTGCAGAATTACTAGTAGATGCTTCAAAATTCTTACCTTTTATACCTGTGGCTGCAATGATTGTTTCATCTCCCGAGTCTGACCCCAAATCTTTCTAAATGGTTGCAACAGTCTTCTTCTTCTTGCCCTCCAACTTCTTAGGTCTCAGCGCTAGATGCAGAATCCAACAGTGTTCATCATCATGCCCATCCTTTTTACAATGAGTGCATGAAGCTTTGCCTTTCTGTGCAGTGTTAGCCTTCCTTGCTTTCCACTTCTGCTTTCTTTTCTCCTTGCTCTTGCTTGCAGTGGGTTGGGATGGTCCCCCAACTTCTGGATTTCCATTCTTTCCTCTAGTTTCTAGATGAGTAACTTGTACAAATACATCATCTATACTAGTGGGATTAAACATGAGGATGGTATGCCTCATGTAGCTCTGTAGACCATCAATGTACTTCAAAAGAGGCTCTGGTGAGTCTAATGAGATCCCTAGAATCAATGCTCTCTTTCTAAATTCTTGTAGAATCAATGCTCTCTTTCTAAATTCTTGAGTGTACCCTTGCACACTTTGCCCTTTCCACTGTCGAAGAGTTTGCCAAACCATCATGGTTTGTTGCATGTAGGCCAATGGATAGAACTGCTTCTTAATTGCAGAAACAAAGTCACTCCAGACAGAGATGATCTTACCATGTCTTTTCATGTCAGCTTGGGTTCTGCCTTCCCACCAAACCAAGGCAGTGCCTCCTAGTCTTAGGCTTGCCAGCTGAATTTTGCTCTTGTCTGAGTCAATGTTATGCACTCTGCAATACACATCAATTTGTCTAATCCAATTGTCCAACTTTTCAGCATTTAGCTCTCCATCATATATAGGCAAGTTAAATTTAACATCTAGCTTGATCAAAGATGCTTTCTTATTATGCACAGGGCTATTAGGAGGTGTGAGGAAGTTTTCCTCTTTCCTTTTTCATTTTGAGTGGTCATGGGAATGAGACTCATCTTCTTCTTTGTCTTGTTTAGAACCTGATGAATCTTCATCCTTATGCTTTCTAAAGTCCCTATACATTTCTTCTACCATAGACTTTATAGCTAGGAAACTCTCTATGAATTGAGGGTCTGGCCCCACAGAACCTTCCTCTGACATTGTCTTCCGAGGATAGACTCTCAATTTCAGGATTAGTTTCGACCAACTCTCCTTCTCCTAATTTGAGCTTTGATCTAGTGAGCATTAAACAGCTAAACCAACATAAACTTGTCCAACCTTACAGCCTAGATCTCTGATACCACTTGATTTGATAATCACCCTATGAGTGATCTCAGTTAAGAATTTATTAAATGAAGGTATTACAGACTCATATGTTGGTGTGTCTAGGTTATTTAAGCAACGAATCGATCAGATTGCCAATACATAGACACTTAAAAATGGAAAACAGCAGAGAAATACAGTAAGAAAAGACAAGAACACAAGAAACTTAATAAGGAGTTCACCCTATCCTCCAGGGCTACGTCTCTGGTCCATCTCTCAGTGGTGGCCTTCTTTTATTGTGTCTTGAAGCAGAGAATTACAATGCAGGAGCTCAATATGAGTCTCCTAAGACGAAATTTGCTTGGCAGGGTGGTTCTTGGATGCCCCAAGCCACTAGAGTACACAGACTCTTTTCCTTACCAGATCTATGATCTTCTAGTCTACAATGGAGAGAGAGCCCAATGTGGTGCTCAGTCTGGATAGATCCTCTCTGGGATGACTTGAATCCCTCAAGCTCTCGGGTTCTTGATGCTGCCTTCGGTCAGCTCAGCCCTCTGTCTTTCGTTCTGTTATTGCTTCACTGCCTTTCTTCTCTCTGTTCTTCCTTTCTGTGTTGTCCTCCTCTCGGGGTTTTGGTGTCTTTCTGTTCTCTGTGCATGGCTTTAAGGCCATTCGTACCCATGGCTGTTTGATTCCTCTTCCACTTCCTGTCGGATCGCCTGCTACAGCTTCGCTTGGAGTTCCCTGTTCGGCGTCATTATCAAGCTCACAGAGAGTGGCCACATGTCCTCCTGCAACTGCGCCAATTCGCTTCATTGCTTCGGTTTTTCTGTTACGTCGTGGAATGAGTCTTTTGCCACCGTGGCAGTCAATCCGGACTTCAAATTCTTTCATGTCGCGGCTTAATCCCCCATCAATTCCATCTTCTCCATCGGGCACAATCTTAGCCGTTAGATCTAGAGGCCCCAGATCCGACGCCATAAGCACATTTTGTGCGGTTGACTTGCTCGACTGTTAGCGCGCGATCAGCGGCAGTTTTCTCCCTCCTTCGCTTACCATGCATCGACCGCTGAGTGGGATCGCTCTATTTTCGCCAATTCCACTTACCATTTGAGGGTGCCCCCGATCAGTACCGCCGGTTTTCGGAGTGGGTCCTGCCTTTAGCGCTTTAGCTTTTTGTCCAACGGTTTTCCGGCTCCCACACGACCGAGTGCTCGAGGCTTCCCCATGTTGAGGGTTTTCGCCGAGCGATGCGCGATTAAGCGCTAATCGCGCATCAAAAACCTCCTTTGTTTCTTGAACTGGGCCTCCTAGGGACTAAATTCGCCTCCCGTGCAGTCTCCATGGGCCTCAATCAGCGCGCTTTGACCGAGGTCCTCATCGTTCCACACTAACTGCCATTGCCACTGGTTGAGAGGTGTTTTTGATCGCTGTTTTAAATTCTTTGAAGTCTGTCCCGACCTGGTACAGTCATGGCTCTGTTAATTATTCTTTATGGATCCAATTCGGATCACTAAGTGATCTTTGTCGAATTGGAGTCAATAAGTTGGGGGACCACCAAGGGCCAAGTGGATCCGAAATTAGGTCAAGGATATGGAGTTGATCAATCAAGGATGTACTTGACCTAATTGGGGGAAGGAAGAGGATCAAAGAAAGAATCTTGCTTTAATGATTTAGTGTTATGATCCCAATGAGGTTACTAGCCAATGGGAAACCAAGGGCAAGAATTGATCTTCGCACTAGGGCTTGAAATATCTCAAGATCCCACCATCGGAATCTGGTGGAATATGGAGGGCTTCTTGAGAACACGCCAACATTTTCGTGGGCAAGAGAGCGAATTCTTTTGATGGCTAAATCATGAGAAAAGTGATGCCCTAGGTGACAAATGGAAGTTAGACATAGAAAAAGAGGGGGAGGTGAGAGGAATTCTCTTTGAAAATGATCACCTATGGAAGGATCAATGCCTAATCCTTTGGGGAAGATGGAGTCAAGATGAAATTTGTGATTTAGAGGAACTACACCCAATCAAGGGGCCTCCTAGACAACTTTGCATGGCAATTAGGGCATGAGAGTAGTTGTTAGAAGAATTCATACTTCAATTTGCAATAATTGATGACTTATCAAGATATGTTCAACAAAAACAATCTCTAGGAACATTAACCCTTTCACACATGATACATGAGATGATACAACGCTACAAAAAACTAAATTTCCACAATTTTGCATAAGAAAAGCAGTAAATTTCTGATCTAGTATAGCGAAAATCCCAACAACATCAATGTATTAAGCAAATAGCAAGAATAGACATGAAAAAGTTACTTACATGTGTAAAGAGTATATCCAATCACCAAAATTATGCCAACAATGAAGCTCCAAGGCAAGAGAGAGATATCCAAACATCAAAATTTATTCATTACATCCAAAATCCTCAGATTTATCCATTACATCCAAAATCCTCCTCCAAAATGGATAGCGAAAATATCACAAGAGATAAGAACCCAATCCAAGTGATGATGATAAAAATGAATCATCTCACTTCTATTTATACACTTTCTAATGAATTTGATTTAGCTAAATTGGTCTAATTGAGCCCCTAAAATAAAATAATGTGCATAATACCAATACTTTTGGTGAAAAGCCCACCAAATAGCTCAATAACATAATAAGAAGCCTCTCAAGAGGGTCAAACGATGAACAAACTGAGTCGTTGGGCCTTTGAGGAGGCCTAATGAAGTCCAAAGGGTGCCATGATGAAGAACTAGACTCCAAACATAGTGGACAAGGGGTCAACCCCTTGTTTTCCAAGCAAGAACTTTTCCAAGCAAGAACCTATGGTGCTCCCAAATGGGTGTAGGGGGGCACAAGGAGATGCTCATGGGTCTCCAAGTGGATCGAAAATGCTTGTAGACCATCTATAAGGGCTCGGATGATGCCTCTGCAGCAGAAGACATACTCTGGACTCTGGAACATCTGCCAAGTGAATGGTGCATGTGTGGAGCCGACTAAGCATGGTGAACCAGGTGCATCATCCTCATCCAAAAGGTGGAACACGCGTAATCAACGAGTGGTATTGGAGATCCATGAAGTACACTCTCCTATGGTGGAGTCCCATGGTTCTCAATGCTCACCCTACAAATGTCCATGTGGCCCTTTGGAAGGCTAGGACCCTGTATAGGGAGACCAAGCCACAAATAGAGACCGACCTGTAATCTTGGATAAGATCCAATGTGTCCCATTTCCATCCAATACAACAAATCATTAGAGTAATCAAGTAAAAGAGCTTACAATTCATGGGATCAATGGGGCACTTCATGGTGGCATCCCTTCCATAGTGGGTTTTGGCATGTACAAGTGTCTCCAAGCTCAATAGGGGGTTAACCAAAGACCCTATTAGGTAGTTTCAACCTCTAAAGGGGGTGACATATCCATGGCACATCCTTCAAATGGTAGGTGATAAATGATATAATAATGGAGGGGAGTGGGGATTAGGGGAATCATCTAGACCACATGTGATGGTACAAGGGTAGTTGTAATAGGGAAGCCCACTCCTAGGTATATGAGTTTAGGAGGGAGCAAATTGTGGTACATGAGTTACCACGACCTTTATTTTTCCACCCTTCTTCATATGCCCTCTGCCTTTGACTTATTTTTCTTCATAACTGCTCGGGGCTCCAGGGGATGAGAGCATGATGTATAATATCGGATACCCCCTTAAGGTGGGGCATTTCATTGCCCACCAGGGGTTGGAACAATCATGGTTTCCTTAATGATGGAGGGGGCTCATTTAGGGCCCATAGGAACTAGGGTGATGGCCATGGATAAGGGGTAGAGCTCATGTTTGGCTTTTTCCCATGTGCTAAATTTGTATGTGTCGGCCATCTTTTGCATTTTGTGGTACATTTCCTATTGAGAGTGGCCAAATTATGCTTTTTATTTTATTTTTAGTTGCATCAACCTCTAGGGCATCATTCCAGTCTCAACCCAAGGTGTGGACAAGGGGAGGGGGACGCTAACCTTATGTGGACCCTATTGATTTCTGATAGCATTGGATGTGCTCTAAGCCTCAAAATTTGTAGGGACGCTTGGACACATGTATTCCAGAATACCCAAAAATCGTTTTGGGAAATTCCACCCGGCGATAATTTTATTAAGATAATTAGTTATTTTTAATGGATGTCAATGTCTAAACTTAGGAGATTAAAATAATTAAAGGGTATTAATCAAACTAGGAGTGAAACTTCTAGAAGAAGACGAGTATCAAGCCAAAATGATCTAACCCATTGATTAGAATCTAATTTGAGTCGTTGATTACTCAATGAGAAGATTACAAGGACTTTGATGGGCATTTGGAACATACATCGAGTAAGACATCACGAGATCGATTTTTGAAGAGAACAACACAGTAGTTGTCGGAGAATTGATCGAGGTGATTTCTTGCAGTGAGGGGCAGAGATAGTTTCCAGTTGGAGAGTTTCCTGATCCGGGGATACATCGCAAAGAAGGCAAAGAGATAACGACAAGAAGCAGCGTAGAGCTACACTGGGCAATGTAGGGACACGCAGAGGCGGCGCAGAGCCTGAGAGAAGATCTGCAATTTGCTGGAGAATCGAGTTCCAGAGCCAAAAGTCGGGGTGTGAGACCGAGAGGGAAGAAAGTCGAAGTTGCAGAGGCAAATCAAACAGCCAAAGGAGTGACGGAGTCCCCAAAAGCTCTGACACAAAGTAGTGCAGTGATTATGCAGAGGCAACTAGGGGCTAGCCATTTAGTGGTTGGATCAGTGTTGGATCGCTAATGATAGTGTGAGGCATATCTCACTCATCTCTCTGTCAGCCAAATTCTCTCTATTGGATAGCCAGCAAGGCATCCAAAGATTGTATTAAGAAATTACTGCTTAATAATACAAACCCTCAGTTGTTGCACCAGTTCTCCCATATTGGGTATTTCTAGGGACATTGGTCCAAAAATAACGGTGTCACTTGTGTGTTATTTTGTTCTTGCTCAGATTCTTGTTTCCACATATTATTTAAAATTGTGAATGTTGCAATTGTATTTACTTCGATATTTACAGTAGAACACAGTAAATAACTTGCATGGATTAATAAGTAAGAGAAGTAATATCAATTTGCTACAGTAGTGATTCGGGGATTCTCGAATTTTCACATGGTATCAAAAGGCAGGTGAAGCAAG
The DNA here is from genome assembly GCA_000404065.3 of Pinus taeda. Lineage (NCBI taxonomy): Eukaryota > Viridiplantae > Streptophyta > Pinopsida > Pinales > Pinaceae > Pinus > Pinus taeda. Next base: position 310,775 of record APFE031358687.1, read on the forward strand.
GGAGTAGACTGGAAGAGCCATTGTTGTAGAGGAGGAGGGAGATCGAAGTGCTACATAGGCAGCATATTGAATCCCCAAAGGGATTGCGCAATCCAAGCCAAGAGGGCAAGATTTCCGTCGAAGATCTCTCTCTGAGTGAGTTGATAGAGAGGTAAGATTTCCAGACTGAGATTTGTCAGCGGCAGAGGGAGCAATGTAGAGCCATTTCTAGTGAGACAATTTTCTGTAGCGATTGATGGGGCAGAAAAACATAGGAAGAGAGAAGGAGACACAATTTTGAGGTAATTCTTCCTTAGAAGACTTCCATCCAAGAAGTCTGAATTCTCATTTGCTAAGCAGTAGTAGAGAGGAGCAGATCTACTAACTCCAGCAGGGAGTACATAGGCCAGCCTAGCAGTAGCGCAGAGAAGAGAGGAGGCAGTTCGACATTTTGTTGGCAGAGATAGTAGCTAACAGGCTGAGAGATCAAGATCGGTTGGATGGGGCATCCTACCATGTGATCTAGAAGGCTAGGATCTCATGCCTTCTGGATGAACATGATCTCAAGATGTACATCAATAGTGTGGTAGTTGTACCCAGTGATGCAGATCCACTCAAAAAGTACAAGGCCAAGATGGCGAAAACCAAGCGGTTGATCCTCGATGGAGTGAGGGATCATGTTGTATGTCACATTGTTGGCAAAGGGACAACCAAAGAGATGTGGGATGCCTTGGCTACACTATATCAAGGATCTTTCGAGCAGCGAAAGATGTACTTGGAGGAGAAGCTTAAATCAAGCTAGGATGGAGAAAGGGGAACACATTGATCTGTTCCTATCAAAGCTTCAAGAAGTCCGAGATCAGTTGGCAATTGTAGGATCAACACCTCAACCTACAGAGATGGTGAAGTTGGCCCTAAATTCAATTTCAAAGGAATGGCAAGTGTTTGTCCAGAGTATCCTGGGCACAGAGAAATTGTCGGATTGGGAAGGAATGTTGGCCACTCTTCAACAGGAAGAGATGAGGCGAAACTTAGTCAAGTGCAAACTTGATGGCAGCAGCAACAGTGGGACGAAGCCCAAGGAGGAGGAAGAGAATGCAGCCCTTGTATCTAAGGGGTAGCAGGAGCAACAGAAAAAGAGGAAGGATGTCTCGAAGATCAAATGTTTCCGATGTGGTGAACTTGGTCACTACGCTACACAATGTCCTCTCAAGAAGAAGGACAAGGATGAGAAACATGATCCACAGGCTGCAGTCACAAAGATCGAGGAAGAGGAGTTTGCCATCACTGCCCAGATACCTACAGGGGAGAGGTGGGGTGATCTAGTACTCTAGTTCGAAAGAACTGCAGATGGGCAGGATCCTTGAGGAGTCCACCTCTTAGATCAATAGCTTGCTACGGAAGCCCATATTAGAAGTAGTAGGATGGATCGGGTCAGTGGATGCAGAGGAGTGTTGGAGTGACAGTTGCAGTGGCTAGGAGCGCCAAAGTCTGAACAGCGCAGAGCTAGTGTTGGCAGCAGTGCAGTTGGCACAGAGCAGAGTCAGCAACAGCGCAATAGCTTCAGTGACATCATAGAGACTAGCGGCAGTCAAAATTCCAACAGCAAATGCATCATGCTGAACACCTTTGGTTCAGTATTTTGGATGCTTTTTCATTGTTGTTGCAGCAGCAGCAACAATTGGAGAGGGCTGCGTTGCAGATGCAGTGTTCGCAGTGGCAGGGCCAACAGCAGCACCTGCAACATTTGCGCATTAGTTGGTGGGTAGTGATATCAGACATCAACAGCGCAAAAGGAAATGTTACAGAGTTAAGGTGATGCTTCAGCAACTTGCATTACTAGAGCACATTTCTTACTAAGAGGGAGTGTTGATTTCTAGTAGCATCGGATGTGCTCTAAGCCTCAAAATTTGCAGAGAGGCTTGGGCACATGTATTCCAGAATACCCATTAATCGTTTTGGGGAAATTCCACCCGGAAACAGTTTTATTAAAATAATTAATTATTTTTAATGGATGCCTAAGTCTAAACTTAGGAAATTAAAATAACTAAATGGTATCTGAGGTGAAACTTCTAGAAGAAGGCGAGGATCAAGCCAAAATGATCTAAGCCCATTGATTAGAATCTAATCTAGGTTGTTGATTACTCAACGAGAAGACTACAAGAAGGACTTCGATGGGCATTTGGAACATGCATCGCATAAGAGATCAAGAGAATGACTTCTAAAGAGAGTAGCACAACAGTTGTCGGAGAATTGATCGAGGTGATTTCTTGCAGTGAGGGGCAGAGATAGTTTCCGGTTGGAGAGTTTCCTGATCAGGGGATACATCGTAGAAAAGGCAAAGAGAGATCCACAAGAGGCAGCGTAGAGCCACGCTGGGCAGCTTAGGGCCACATAGAGGCAGCATAGAGCTTAAGAGGAGATCCAAAATTTGTTGGAGAATTGAGTTCCAGAGCCAGAAGCCAGGGTGTGAGACTAGGAGGACAGAAAGTCGAAGTTCCAGAGGCAAATCGATCAGCCAAAGGAGTGACGAAGTCCCTAGAAGCTGAGACGCAGAGCAGCGAAGTGATTGCGCAGAGGTAGCTACGGGCTAGCCATTCAGTGGCTGGAACAATGTTGGATCGCCAATGATAGTGTGAGGTATATCTCACTCATCTCCCTGTCAGTCAAATTCTCTCTATTGGATAGCCAACAAGGCATCCAAAGATTGTATTCAGAAATTACTTCTTAATAATACAAACCCTTAGATGTTGCATCGGTTTTCCCACATTGGGTTTTTCCAAGGACATTGGTCCAAAAATAACAGTGTCACTTGTGTGTTATTTCTTTCTTGCTCAGATTCGTGTTTCCGCATGTTATTTAAAATTGTGAAGACTGCAATTGTATTTACTTCGATATTTATAGTAGAACACGGTAAATAACTTGCATAGATTAATAAGTAGGAGAAGTAATATCAGTTTTCTGCAGTAGTGATTCGGGGATTCTCGAATTTTCACAGACCCAGTAGACACATGTGGACCTGGATGGGAAAAAGAGATGAATGGGGCCAAAATGAGTCGAAGGGGAGTAAAGTAGGTGGCACCGGGAAGCGTAACCACGCAACCAAAATTAGGATTTCCCATGTAGTGCCATCCCCTAAGCTAATGACCAATAAAGGAGATCCCACGGGACTAGGATACAAGGGTAACCAGGAAATCGAGCAATGGAAACAAGAATACAGACTTAACCCATTATTTCCAACAATTCCCCACACCAATCCATGCCCAAAAGTTCCCATGAAAAGTAAACACAATTACTCAACCAAACCAATGAAAAGCCATACCTTTGGGTTCGGGAGGCCCACCTTCAAACATGCATTCATAACAAATGGGTGAGGGACCACATGGTTGGCTCAGGTGGCGGAGAGAATGGCACATCGAGCTCTCTGGGGCTACAAGGGGTTGTTGGCTGCCGGCTGAGGACCATCTAGGAGAAAAAATTTATCCTATGCATACTACCCACAGGTGGTGGGTAACATCTAGCTCCAACTAGGTCATGAGTTCTCAGAACGGTGTGCAAAGCTACTCAGATGGGAAGTCATGAGAACACCAGCGATCTCTTGGTACCGCAGACCTGTTATATGCACATATCAAAGACCAAGCACACGGGGCAACATTTTTTGTGGTCTCTTATGATCACCCATGCTTAGTATTAGTCCATAAAACTCAACAGGAAAGTAAAAGAATGCAAGTATAAACTAAATGCAACTAATCTATCATGAGAAATGTAATATGATGTTAGCTCTAATGAGAAAATCTGCGTGCAATGCATCCTACCCTAACATGGATATAATACAATGTCAAGTATCAAGGAAAGGAGTGATACAACTTAACTTGATCGGTTGCGGCCAAAGTTCGTCGTTGAGTTTGCCAATGTAGTAATAATTCTCCCTAACTTTCCCATGAATCTTGATGGGCATTGGATTTTTATCTACCAGGACCACATCTCCAACCTTGTATTCCCTTTTAAACTTCCACTTTTTGTTCGCTTTGTGATTTGGTCGCTTGAGAATACAGACTTCTTGTGAAGGAAGAATGGGAGAAGGTTTCTCAATCTCATGTCTCTTGTAGCATGGGATCGGTCTTGGCTTGACCACATGAGTTGGGTATGTAGGCTCTCTATAAAGAATGAAGCAAGTTCCATCAGATTGCAGGATAGTGGCATATGACAAGTCCGTTTGGACATGACCTCCAATAGCGGCTCCCTATTTCCTTGATAGTAGCACCCCCATACATCAAGGATATCTATGACCACAACATCCATAAGCAATGTTGTATCGATGTTCATGGCCAAAGAAACCTTAAGATCTTTTATGAGGCCTTCTACTTCTACAGGTTTGGAGTTAAAACCTAACACCTTTTTATATTGTCGAGTGATGTTAATACCCAACTGCTTCATGACTTTTAGTGGCATGATATTTGCGGAAGCCCCTCAATCTAACATGCAGTTAGGTAATGAAAGGTCATTTATGACTAAGGTAAGCATGAATGGCTCATGTCCTAAGTTTAAGCTGGGAAGGTGAAGGTTTTGCAAGTCTTCGGGTAATTCTTCCTCTTCAAAGCCCAACGATTTCTTGATTTTCCATTGTTTTCGAGGAAGTTTTGCAATCTCCTTTAATGGAACTGGCATAGTTATTTTCCCTATTGTTGTCTCTAGATCAATGTCAAGTCTGGCCTCTTTACCCTTGTCTCTTTTCTTGATGGTCTCTTTCTTTCAAGGATCCTTTTTGGGGTTGCCTTTCTTCAGAGGATCCTTTTTAGGGGAAACTTTAGAGAGAGGTTCTTTAGGAGGGACCTACTTGGGAATTGAGTCATGTTTGTTGGGTTCCTTGGAGGTTGTGGGGTCTTTATTGTTTCCCTTTCGTGAATATTGGACCCCCTCGAATCTTCCACTAGCATCAGTGTTAAGATCGACTCTTCTTTTTCTTCTTTAACAATGACCTCACTAATGGGAGGATGAATATACGAACCCCCTAGCAAAATGTTGAAGGCTTTGGATTCTACAAGGTTAGCTTTCTGATCTACTTCTTCGTCATCACTGTCATCCTCATCACTTTTCTCATCTTCAGAAGATGAATCTTGTTCAACAACATTTGTTGGAGCCGAAGTGTTGGGGAATTGAGATGAGCTTGGTTTGTCCTCTTCATTTTGCTTCTTAGGAAACGACTTCCCTTTTGGGATATAACTAGATTTTTGGGCCCTTTCCAAAGCAGTGAACTCGTTCATGTACAGCCTATCTTGTGAGTTCATTTCTTCGCTAAGCATTTCCATTTTCTTGAGAAGTACCAAAAGGGTTTCTTTGTGTTGATCTTTGGATTTTTCCTTCTAGACCTCTGCTTTAGCCTTGGGGTGGTAATTAGCATCCATTTTGGAAATTCATAAGTTTTCCTTGACTTCCATTGCTATCTCTATAGACTCAGCCAAGATTGAAGGTTTCTTGTCCCTTAATGCATAGGTCAGGTGGCCACCCACAACTTTGATGAATTTGTCGAGAATGTTAGCATCAAGGGGCTTCAAATGGTTGGGGATATCCCTATCTACCCTATCAAATTTTTGGATGAATTCCCCCTTCCCCTACTTATTTGTAAACTTCTCAATGTTGAAGGTTCCTTGTGCATTACATGACCATTTTCTCATGAACATGTCTTCAAATTGGTCAGAGTCATCTATGCATGTTGGGGGAAGACTAAGGTACCATTCCCTAGCTTGTCCTTCAAGAGACAAAGCAAAAAGCATCATGAGCATATCTTCATCAAATATCAACCTAGGAGACATATTCCAATGGAATTATTCGACAAAGTCACTGGCACTTATGGTAGCATCACCTTTGAACTTGGGGAGCCAGTTATTGTATTTCTCAGGTAAAGGTTTAGGGTCATCACTCAATTTCAAAGAGGCAAAGACACTAACCAAATGCTTTTCACTTTTGGTCATTTTGGGTTGGTCTTGTTTTGGGTCAGTGCTAGATCCAGTTGCCATCTTTGGGGTAGGATCATTGACCTTTCCAAATTCAGGGAGAAGGGTGATTCTAACAGGTGATGGAGTTCATTCTCCCCTTCTTGCAGCAGCCCTAGTTAGAGGACAAACGTTGTCACCTTCAAGAAAACTAGGGGTTTGGACAATGAATAGAGTGGCCAGAGGAATATTTGAAGTGTCATTTATGAATCAATTCCTCGATGATTCACTACGGAGTTGGACCTGCTACCTCCCTGGCAACAACGCCAAAATGTTACCACTCAAACTAGCAAGGGTCCTAAGAGGGGATCCTATAGAGCAACTACTAGGTCGAGGGCAACAATGGAGCGATAACCCACTGTCACCTTAGTTAAGGCTCCCTGCTCTTTACGAACATTCACCGATGGGAGGAGTCTCGATAACGTGAGGAATCACTAGAATAGATGTAGTCAATGATAAGATAAGGAAGTGATTCCTAAGCCTATTCGCAAGAGAGACTCAATTAAATCGGTTTCTTGCTTTAGAAGCAAAGTGATGGGTTCTCTAGGAAGGGCTAAAAGGGCTTTTGAGGATAGGATTTGGGAGTATGATTTGTTAAGGAAGCCCCTAATCTCAAAAGGCCTTATGAATGCTCGGCTTCTAAGTGATCTTTGTGGAATTGGAGTCAACAAGTTGCGAGACTAATAAGGGCCAAGTGCATCCGAAATTAGGTCAAGGATATGCAATTGATCAATCAAGGATGTACTTGACCTAATTGGGGAAAGGAAAAGGATCAAAGAAACAATCTTGCTTTCATGATTTAGTGTTATGATCCGAATGAGGTTACTAGCCAATGCGAAACCAAGGACAAAAACTGATCTTCGAGCTCGATCTTGAAATATCTTAAGATCCCACCATTGGAATCTCATTAAATTTGGCGGGCTTCTTGAGGACACACAGCGTAGTTGTGGGCAAGAGATTGAATTCTTTTGATATCTAAATCATGAGAAAAGTGATGCCCTAGGTGACCTATGAAGGCTAGACCTAGAAAAAGAGGGGAAGGTGAGAGGAATTCTCTTTGAAAATGAACACCTATGGAAGGATCAGTGCCCAATCCTTTGGGGAAGATGGAGTCGAGATGAAATTTGTGATTTAGAGGAACTACACAAAATCAAGGAGCCTCCTAGACAACTTCGCATGGCAATTAGGGCATGAGAACAGCTACTAGAATTTATACTTCAATTTGCAATAATTGATGACTTATCAAGATATGTTCAATACAAACAATCTCTAGGAACATTCACCCTTTCACACATGATACATGAGATGGTCCAATGCTACAAAAGACTAAATTTCCACAATTTCGCATAAAAAAAGCAATAAATTTCAGATTTAGTAAGCGAAAATTCCAACAACATCAATGTATAAAGCAAATAGCAAGAATAGACATGAAAAGATTACTTATATGTGCAAAGAGTATATCCAATCACCAAAATTATGCCAACAATGAAGCTCCAAGACAAGAGAGATATCCAAACATCAAAATTCATCCATTACATCTAAAATCCTCCTCCAAAAGGGATAATAAAAATCTCACAAGAGATAAGAACCCATTCCAAGTGATGATGATGAAAATGAATCATCTCACTTCTATTTATACACTTTCTAATGAATTCGATTTAGCTAAATTGGCCTAATTGAGCCCGTAAAATAAAATAATGTGCATAATAACAATATCTTTATGACAAGCTGTTAATTTTAGGTATGTTCTATGCTAGAGCAATTTATTTAAATTTTCACAATTAGCAATCACATCAGCATTAAGATAAACTGCAGATAGAACATAAATATAAAACGTAGAAGACAAGCCAAGACAAGAGGACACAAGATATGGCGCGAGCCAGGGACAAACCCCACAATGTGTGGGGAAACCCTTTGATCAAATCTTCTTTTATCTTCAAAGTTCAGCAGAGAGAGAGAGAGAGTACATTTACAACAAAAGTCAACACTTTGACTTATCTAGATCTGGCATAGATCATTTCGTATAATGATGAGATCAGTTGAAGACATTCTGCTTCAACTGATATCTACCATTGTGCTGCATCTGGTCCTCTAGATGCACTATTGCATACTGCACTATGCTGCACTAATCATGACCATGCTATGCACTTCATGTTGCTGCCCCTGTCACTGATCTGCTCCAATCATTTAGCTGTTCTTCAACATGGATCTGTACCCAGTTTTGTATTCATTGCTGATCTGACCTCAATGCCTGCTACCTGTCACTTCTTGTTAAGTTATGCAACAATAAGTATATTAGCCTTAGCTGCTTGCTATGGCTTGCAGCCTAGCAAAGCAGCTAGGCTATAGTTCCACCTTCCAGTAGACCTAAATTATCTACAGCAATCCAAGTTTATATCAATTAGATGACTGCAGCGGATGGGACTTCTTAGACAGATGATTAGGGTTGCGTATGAAGTTTCCTTGGACACCTCAACAGGTCTGATACTATGCTCCTTTAACTTGGTCCTCTAACCTTATACTGTCACAAAAGAGATGCCCAAACCATGCCACTTTCACGCTGACAACTTGCTGTGATTAGGGCACATTAGATCCACCCTTAACTGCGGATTTGGACCACTCAGAATAGTGAATTTACATTCCTCTTCACAGCGAGTAGGAACACCTAAATGAGGCCAGCTTTGACAATGTATAGCAGCCTCTATTTGACTGCGGCTAGCTGCAGATAGGAGCATATCTGAACGGAGGATCAAGGACTCCTTATTACTGCGTGTAGGGCTTCTAAAGCACCTTCATATCTGCATCTAAGACTTCCTTTAGACCTGTGTTTAGAGTACCTTTGGACAGCAGCTAGGGCTTCTCTTTCAGCTGTATAATAGACCTCTTTACTGCGGCTAAGTCTCTTCCTTATTGCGGATGTATGATCTTTAGGTGACTGCGTCCTACTCTTCTTTAGGACTGCTTATAGTAGCCTTCTAGGACAGCGGATAAGAACAGCATATAAGGTCTCCATGATCAACGTATAAGGTCTCACCATGAACAGTGTATAAGGTCTCTGTTTGCTGCGTAGATCTTCCTCATAAGCCTGCGGCATCATTGTGGTTAGGGCATCATCTTTAGGTCAGCGTATCTTCATTGTGTCTCTCCTTCACCAAAACCCAGAGACGTGGAGAGGAGGAGACTACCCATGAAGATGTGTGTCAAATGACATCAAATCCTCATCTATTTATACCAAAATGAGGATGATGAATAGACACGTCGGTTGGGCTTCTAGAGCCTACATAGAGCTGGTCGGCTTGATAATAATTATATAAACAAAATAAATTCATATCTCAATAAATACTTATCAGAATCGGATGATCTTTGGATCAATCCTACACCTCTCGACGAGAGGGATCCAATAAAAATATCAGCTGCCATAAATAAGCTGACCCACATGGAGTTTGGCCCTAGTTGCCAGTTTAACACTCCCTCTCAACTAGGGAGAACTCCATTCGGTGATCCATAAGTCCCACTGTACTATCTCGGCCATCAGTGCCCTGCACTGCTCTACCCAACTCTACTCAGCTCTGCCCAACTCTGCTCAGCTCTGCTGGCTTTGCTCTGCTCTGCTCGGCTCTGCTAGCTCTGCACTGCTCAACTCTGCTCTGCTGAACTATGAAGAAGAAGAATTGATCGAGAATGTCTCATACCATTCTCCACTGACCCGAAGTCAGTCTCAGAGTGCATACCACTAGTCCCAGACAAGTCTCAACCAACCCGAAGTCAGCCTCATAGTATGTACGACTCTCACTGGTCCCAGACCAGTACCGCAGGCTCAGAGAGTGTACTACTGGTCCCAGACCAGTCTCAACCGACCCGAAGTCAGCGTCATAGTATGTACGACTCTCACTGGTCCCCAGACCAGTCCTGCACTGACAGGAATCAGTGATCGGAGTATGTACCACTGGTCCCAAACCAGTCTTAGCCGACCGAAGTCCAGTTCATAGTATGTACAACTCCTACCACTGTCCAGACCAGTACATGATACCCAGATCATGAGGTCATCCTAAAGCGTAGGGAGTACGGGTAATACTAACGATGCGTCCATCGGTACTACTATGGTCCCCTAACTTCATTTCCCTGCTCATTGCAGATGAGAGTACTTCCCATGAGTCCCAGACTGCATGGGTAGGGATGCCTGACAGAGAACTTATCATCCTGTACCTCAAAGGAAACACATAATCCTGCTACACATCGCCTGGAAAACATCAATCTAAGCTTGCCATGGAGAACACATCAATCCCAGGCCTCACAGGAAGAACAAATCAATCCTGGTTCGCACAAGAGAGCGAATCATCTTGTCCCACAAAAGAGCAAATCATCTTGTTCTAGTGCCGCACCACCAGGGGAGGTGAGTCACCCTGTGGTCGTTATGTTCTCCAAGTAGAACTGCAAGCCCCCAGAGCTCCAAACTCAATGGTATGCAACATGTAGGACCCTTCTTCAAAGGTCTCTCGATGACTCCAAGTCGTCCAGGAAAATCACAAATTTGTTCTTTCCTCGGGGCTCTATCCTATACATCATCACAGTGCGATGGAGCCTCCTTGATCATCAACTTACCATATCCCAGATGATGTCTATCAGCTGGAGCATTGTCAAATACGGGATTCCTCAATAATCGAATCCCATCTCTGGTTGTCACAGAGAATCACAGTGGTATTCATCATGTGTACAAACAGTTCATTGAAGAGCTTCAGCAACCAGACTGCCTCATAGAAGGCCATACTATCAGCAATGTATTTAGCCTTGGTGGTGCTCAAAGTCACCGACTTTTGCTTCCTGCTCATCAGGGTATCGAGACAGATTCCAAAGAGAAAGAGCACTTAAAAGTGCTCTTGTGATCCTCCACACTGCCTGCCCATTCAGCATTCGAATAATAATGCAATTTCATCTTTCCGGCAGTGTATCTCATTCCATGAGAGATTGTGCCCTGAAGATATCTCAGAAGATTCTTGGCACCAATCTAGTGAGGCTCAACCAAATATGAGCTCACCATGCTATCTGCAACACATATGTCCGGACGGAGGTTCTCCAAGAACATCAACGCGAATGAGTTTATGAAACTCAGAGGCATTTCCCAAATCAGGTCCGACATCACTACCATATAACTTCTTGAAAGTTAAGATCCTCGAGGTAGTCACAGGCTTGCAGCTTATCTTTCCACATTCAAAATCCAACTCCCTCTGTCTCCTATAAATGAGAGGGTTCGCACCTGTCAGACATAGGTGCCGGTACGAGAGGTCTATCATCCTCAACCTTCGAGTAAAGGTTTGGATCGGTTTCACTCCTAGTGAATCTCAGCTGCATTAGACAGCGATCAATCCTCTCATACTACGCCCGAGGTGATTTGCTTCAAGCCATAGAGGGCTTTCTTCCACCTGTATACATGAGAT